>JASDQU010102579.1:112461-126532 GCA_032191745.1 Picea mariana | reverse complement strand
CTCGAGCACAAAAATTCATTTATTTTGAATATAAACGTGACTTGACTCTCGGGGTGACCGACTCATGAAAGTCAAGAGATAAACTGCAGAATGGCCGAATCAGGTTGGATAAAATTTCCCTTGGAAAAAATCACAACAAAATGATGAGACTCAGGAATCATTTTATTGATATAATTATGTGATACAGGAGGCACCAAAAACTCTCCATATGGTTGGAAGAGTAACCAAATGGAGGAGGACACAACTCTATGTAACGAGAACAACTTCCTAAGGTCATACTAGATCCCAATGCTTGGTGAACAAACATAAGGATGTGCTTTGTCCAAGGGAGACTATCTTGCTTCTAATAAAATAGAATGTATATCTCGTCCCCTCTTTTTGGAATATTTGATTTTTTTGTCTTTTTCAAATTTTTAACGAGCTTGAAAAAGAATAAAATAATGGTATGTTACAAAGGAGGAATGAGTGTCGCGGGAAATCAAACTAGTTCCAAGTGCATGTAACATACTGATGCTCAGTGCAAGGA
The DNA here is from genome assembly GCA_032191745.1 of Picea mariana. Lineage (NCBI taxonomy): Eukaryota > Viridiplantae > Streptophyta > Pinopsida > Pinales > Pinaceae > Picea > Picea mariana. The sequence goes on along the minus strand of JASDQU010102579.1, from coordinate 126,006 downwards.
GACATGTGCAGGATAAGGACACTTGGGAAAATTCCTTCATGGGTCAAGATGTGAGATCACAAGGGAAAAAGCGTTTCAAGGCTTGCATTTAAGGCATGCTTTGAAGGTTCATTTAATAGAAACATGAAGTCAGAATTAGGCCAAAGACGCAAGGATGAGACATGTGATGTGATTAGATATGACACAACAAGACTCCTTCCATGTTGAGTTTTATGAGCCCAGAGAAGGTAAGCTCAATGGTTTTTCACGTTTAGAGAGTCTGAAAAACACTAAAAGAAGACTCCATAGTGTTCCTTTTTCATAACTATTCCAGTCGGTTTGAAAAAGGGTTAAACTTATACCGAAAGGAAATCTATTCAAAACCATTTTAATGAGTGTGATAGAGACAATATCACTTGGCTATCTTTTCAATTTTAAGGAGTCTGACAAGAGATTAAATATGGACTTATAGCCTTTTTCTAAGTTTAGTCTCCTTAACCCGAAAAAGTATAAAATATAACTTAGGAGAACTCTCTTCGCGAGACATGTCTCTCAAGGTGTACCTTTTTCCCGAATAATCTATTGGTCAGAAAAATGGTTAAACTTATTCCAAATAGATGTTATTTCTAGACCAATTAACGAGTGTGAAAGGAACAAGGTCACTCGACAATCTTTTCATATTTAGGGAGTCTGAAAAGAGCTTAGCTATGGACTCTAGGGGGGGGTTCCTTTTTCGTAGATAATATCCAAGGCCCGAAAAATAGATAAACCAAAACCAGGCAGAATGGCCATTTTTCAAAAATTTAGTCCCTTAGGCCCGAAAAAGGATGAAACTTACACCTGAGAATGCTCTCCTAGCAAATCAAAGCTCCTAGGGTATACCTTTATTTGTGAATTAACTGTCCAGACCAAAAAAGGGGTAAACTACCGTCGGACAGATGTTTCTACAAATTTTAGTTTGGCGAGTGTGAAGGGAAACAAGATCGCTCAGAAAGATTTTCAATTTTAGAGAGTCTGAAAAGGGCTTAAAGAAGACTCTAGGGGGCCTTCTCTTCTTAAGTAATCCAAATGATACTAAAAAGAATAAATAAGCTCTTGTTAGATGTTTCTTTCAAAGTTTAAGCGAGCTTGAAAGAAAACAAACCATGCTCATAGGGAGTCCCTCAGGTATGAGCCAGAAAAGATGAAGAAGAATGGGGCTTCGATATATATTCATGGTGGGACTAAAAGGACTCCCAAACCTATGGAGAAAACTCACAGCATGGATGAAAAAATGCAGCAAAGGATCTACCTAGGTCATCCATGTAGAGGAAGGATTTACCACCTAATTATGACACTTCTAAAGCAACATAGAAGGTTATGTTTCTCACTTTGGTGGGATCGATCCTATATGGAAAAGTGAAAAAGTCAACAATATGAAAAATGCAAGGTGGTGAGAACCTAACCTATATGCAAATGTCAAAAAACAACTTTTACCATAGGATGATATGAGTGTAACCCATCTCATGGAAAACACCAAACCAAAAGAACAAGTTCATTAGAACGACCCAAACATCTCTCAAAAATTATCTCAAGTAGCCACCAAGTCAAGAAAAGGGAAAAAAAGGACCAAACTGGGGCAAAAAGGGCCAAAAAAGTCTATAAATAGAGGTGGAAAATCATTTTAAACATTGTAATTTTGAAATAACCAAAAAGGTCAAACAACCTCTTCCTCAAAACACAAATTCAAGGAGCTACAGTGGACAAAAAATCCTCACACATGAACCAGGTAAGTACAAACAACCTTTCTTTTCATTTTCAATCATCATTTATTGCTTAATTTATTGTTTGAGGGTGCACGCCATTGTAAAAGGGTTGGGCCTACATGTACACAGGTTGTCCACACTCAACATGTGTATGTACGCAAGAAAAGTAACACTTATCCCACATATAAAAGTGATTGTCTTAAGGACAGCCCACATACATCTTTTTTAACTTTCAAAAGAAGTGAAACAAGGGGCTAACCTCACCAATTCTTTTCCAACATGATGTATGTTCATTGGCGGGAAATGGAACATGAAGAACTAGATGTCTTGGTAGAGGAGGATCCAGGGGCTATTTCCATGCTTAAACAGTGTGGTATGTGGAAATTTTTACAGTGTCCATTCATGAGGGAACCACCTAGATTACTAAACCACTTGATAGAGTACTGGCATCCATATGCAGAGGATTTCATGATAGAGGGTCAATCATTAACTCTGACAGCAAAGGACATTTATTTTTTGACCAGCCTCTCCAGGAGGGGGAAATAGGTCAACTTGGTGACCTTTCCTCCAGGACCTTATAACATAGAGGAATATATTGTGATGTATTGTAAGGCTGGTACTAAGAAAGTAGGATCTCAGGTGTCGATACCTAAGATCACTAGCCTCAGTCTTCGGATAGTACTCTTCATGATTGGGTAGATCACGGGATCCGCAACACTTCATTAGGCCTCCCGTGCACATATGCATTGTGCAGTTCAGTGTGTTGATGCCACTATCTTTTATTGGAGCACTACAATGCTCACATGCATGAAGAAACAACTAAACGACTACCAAAGAAGAATGAACAAGAACTTTGAGTTCAAGACTGTATTGTGCGCTTTCTTTTTTGAGAGAGTGTCAAGCCTTAGCTCGAGGGAGATAGTATGAGGCCATATTGCCTCCTTTCCAACATTGTGCAGGTGGGCAGCTTTGTTGCCTAGACAGGGTGTGGGGAGAGTCCAGGAGGCTTTTGATCCCAAATGTTTTGACTGGTGGGCCTGCCTAATTCTAATGATTGAGGATTATCCTTATGCAAGGATCAGTTTCATGAGGGATCATGATGTGCCCATGCCCCCTGGCAAGGAGCACGGTGAGATAGGTAAAAACACTTCAATGTTATTTAATTTTTAAATTTTAAATATTATCCTTTTTATTGTAATGTCAAAGTACTAACTCAATGATCTGTTATATACAGATGTGGGACCAGGGCAACAGGATTACTTTGCTAGGACCAGGCTTCATCCTCGAGTATATTCAGGCCAACAGGAGCAAGAGGACCAACAACTATAGGGGGACCCCCATCCAGAGAGGCTAAGAGAGTATTGCAACGAGTAGAGAAGAACCTGGCAGCTCTCACTCGTGCAATGTGGATTGCAGAGATAAAGGACCTTCCCCCGACTATGTAGCCACGTGTTGTAGGGGTGGCCAGGACTTGGGTCCAGTTGTTTTGTCACCTTGCAAATGTCATATTTCATTATATTAGGTCCAGTAGGCCTAGACCATAGTTAGTATTGGACCACACATGTTTTGAGGACACTTTTTGTACTATGTAGTGAGCGCTTTAGCCTAGCGATGTATACCGGCTCTATTTGAGGCTTTATGGCCCACTTTGTACTCATGACATTATTTTTTGGGACATATTATTATATATACATTTTTTTTTTCTTATGGATAAACATTTTGTACAAATGTATTTACATGTGTATGTGTATGTTTTTACTTTTATGTGTGAGCAACATGCCAATCTAATACTTGACTAGCCATTGTATCAGTTAGTTGATTATATCTCCTAGGAACATGAATATAAGTAATATAATCAAAACATCATTCTTAGATATGTACCCTAAGGGATCGTCGGTGAAGGGTGGGATTGTAAACACAATATACCCCATTTAACTGAGACATGACCAGTTGAAAATCTAGGTAAACCCAGAGGTGAGAAATACCCTATGACAAGGCATCATGTAGTAATTCTATTACAACATTTTACTCAACAACATTATTGGTTTCTTCTCCTAAAACAATACCTCCAGAAGACATCAACTGACCAAAAGGTGAAAAAAACACCGAATCTGTGGAAGCAAGCCTCTAAGTGTATCGGCTAGCACCGTCTGTGAACCCAACGTAGACCTCTAATTCACTTGAAATCTTGCACAGTGAAAAGAAACACAATAAACTACATGTCCATAAAACAAAAAGACAATATTGTATAAGTTATACATATATACAAGAAGTCATGCTCATGCGATTGATCTAAGCATAATAATTCTTAAGGTAGAGCCCATTTCTAGGCTCTGATAGAGCCTTACCTTTGAAATCAACTAGTTTATAGGCACCATTTTCTAAAACCTTCTTCATAATGAATGGTCCAAACCACATGGGTTTCAAATTGCCTTCCCCCAAGGCATCTTCATCTTGGTCATAGACCAGGAGAAGATCACCTTCAAAGAAAATCCTAGGGAGAACAGACCGATCATACTGACTCTTGAAACATTGTTGTGAGCCTCGTTGGCGAAGGCTACATCTCGACACTACTCATCNGCTTCTCAAGATATAAAATACGCTCCTCAAGTGGTGTAGTGTCAGGCATTAATTCCACTGCCAACTTAAGAGAAGGAATTTGGAATTATATAGGCAAGACTACCTCCAGCCCGTAAACGAGTTGGAAAGGATAAAAATTGGTAGCAGTCTTGACTAAGGTTCGATAAGCCCAAAGTGTCGAGTACAACATCAAATGCCAATTTCACTTGGTCGAATTGATCGTTCACTGAAGAGTATTCTTGAGAGACTTATTGATAGCCTCCACTTGACCATTCTCCTGTGGGTAGTAAGGTGACGAATGTTCTTGATTAAACCATAGTTTTGATGTTAACTCAGACATCATCTTGTTCTAGAAGTGACTGCCATGATCTGTGAAAATATCCTTTGGAATATCGAATCTGGCTACAATCTAGTTAAAAACTAAAAGTGCAGTCATTTCCCCGTCATTGTTGAATGTCGGCATAGCTTTGAACCACTTAGTAAATTAGTCTACTGCTATGATGCTATAGAGATGTCCCCTAGATGAAACAGGGTGGCATGTAGTGGAATCAATCCACCACTTGTTGAAGGGACCAACAACAATAACTAGGAACATGGGAGTTGGGTGTGCCCGCATCTTCCGAGAGAATATTTGGCACATGTGACACTTCTTGACTGGCTCTAAACAATCTTTGATAAACAAGGGCCAAAAGTATCCAGCGTGAAGAATCTTTTGGGTTGTTGCCAGCCTATATAGGTGACCTCCACATGCTCCTGTGTGACAGTCATTTAACACAAGTTCTTCCTCTTTGTGACTAAGACATCAACATAGAATACAATCCACTCCTCGATGATATAAAGTATTATTGAAGATAAGATAGTTCTTCACTTGATGGCGTATTCGTCGATTCTCATCGCGAGAAGAAGAATATAAGCACTTCAAAGTATGAAGATACAGAATTATATCTCCATACCAAGGGTCCAAAGAAGAAATAAGGAAAAGATCCCCATTAAGAAGAATTAGTTCAGCAAAGACCAAGGACTTTTTAGATTTCTCCCAAACAAAATCCAAGTCAAATTCTTGCAGAATGACTATCCATCAACATATTTTCCTGTCGATGACCCGTCGTGTTAACACATACTGAAACGAGTTCACGACAGCAACAATGGTGGTCTTGTGAAGTAACATGTAATGATGGAACCATTGGACAACATGAAAAATTTCCAAAGCAAGTTTATCAACATGTGTGTATTTGAGTTTCGGTCCTACCAAGCCTTGGCTAAGATACTATATGAAATGTTGTCTGAGTGCGTCATCCTCTTGGACCAAGACCATGTCAATAGTAGACTCTGCGGCAACCAAATACAACAAGAAATCCTTGCCATAATATGAAGGACTGAGCAGAGAGGAAAATGTCAGAGCATGTTTCAACGCTTCGAAAGAGCGTTGAGCTGCTTCATCCCATATTCGAAAGAGCGTTGAGCCACTTCATCCCAACAAAATGGGACCCCTTTTTTCAAGAGACACATAAACTCTTTAGTAATCTTAGCATAGTTGGAAACAAAAAGCCGAAGAAAGTTGGATTTTCCTTGTAGACTTTGAAGTTGTGGGATCGTGCGCGGGGAAGGAAATTGAACTATTGCCTCAACCTTCAGAGGATCGACCATGATCCCTTTAGTTGACATGATAAAACCTAACAAGCGTCTTGATGTCAAACATAAACTACAATTGTTTGGATTTAGGAAAATCTGATAGTAGCGACACCTCTCAAATATAAGTCGTGAATGGGCGGGATGATTTCATCTCTTACGAGAATCTGATTCCAGATCATCAAGATACGCCTATACTATGTGTTTGAGTTCGTTGAAAGAAAATGACATGGACCGTTGAAAAGTGGCTTCAACATTCGTAAGGCCAAAAGGCATTTTTTTGTAAGTGAATGTATCCCAAGGACAAATAAATGTCGTTTTATGTTGGTCTTTGGTCTTGATCTGAATCTGGTTGTACAAGGAAAAAATGTCCATAAAATAAAAGACCTCACAACCCACACATTCATCGACAATTTGGTCAATGAATGGGGTTGGAAAATTATCTTTAGGGAATTCTTTGTTCATGTCACGAAATTCCATATACACATGGATCATACCTTGATTTTTGTTGACAAGAACAGGGTTCGACACCCATTCCATTAATTGCACATGATAGATGAAACCAACCTTGATGAGTTTATCTACGTCATCCTAGATTGTCCCTGCCTTGCGAGGATTTACCGGGCTAAGCTTATGTCGGACAGACTTAATATAGGGGTAATTTGTGATTTCATGTTCAACAATACATGGATCAATGCTTGGAATCTCCTCATAATACCAAGAAAAGACATCGCGAAACTATTTAAATAATTCATTTTAGATATGAATCTCTTTGGGAGAACAATCTACTCCGACGAAGACATTTTCCACAACGTCAAGGGTTCTAGATATGTTGACAGGAATAGTTTCAGCTATACTCGCCATATTTCCCTCGGCATAGATTCTATGCATGGCCATAGGGTTAATAGGACAAGGGGCATTTCCATTCATGGTCGTAATGAATTCTCTTGTTTTTATTCTCTTCATCTCGGGTAAGAAATAATATATGTGGTGAAGATCGTCCCAAGGTCTTTCTAGCCCAATAATTTCCTCTAATATCGCCTCATCAAAGGGAAAGACTAATTCCAATGGTTATTAAGTGGCGAGAGATCCTTGAGTCCAAATAGGATCGAGGGAAGGATCTAGCTCCTGTAGGCGATCTAGATCATGGTTGGAGAGGCTTTTTGGATAGTACTGTATGCAACCTCGGTAGCGGATAAGGGAGATTCCATTCCAGGGTGCCCTATCCCTTCCATTGAAGTCGATGGGGAAGGTAGAATACATGGGTCATTAAAGTAACTCATTCTAAAATATGTGACTTGAAAGATTGCAACCTTTGGCTGGTAGGAAACAATCGAAATAAACTTGACATCGTTAGCCGGCGGTGGATAAAAAAAAGTCCCCATTAAATATGGAAACATTCTGGCACCTAAGTTGAAAATACCTGGCTGTAGTTTGTCAATCATCGCAACCATGGATTCCCCAATGAAGGGTCAGGACAAGAGAAGGATAATTGATTAACGGTTATGATCCGGCCTTTGTGAGGAAAACATAAGTCTTGAAAAATGGTGGATACAACTATTTTCATAGCATAGGTACAACTTCTCCCTAACAAAATATTATAGTCGAGAGGCGCATCTACTACTTCTACTTTGACACACACAATTTTCCCTCCAACTGCACAGGGAAGGAGGGAATTATGCCATGTGGTCTAAAATATCAACCATCAAAAGTGGCTAGTGATGTGGGTGACAGAGAAAACTCAGGCTGGCCAATTCCCTTCCAGCATGCCAACTACCTCACGCAAGTCGAGGCACCCTCATCAACCACCGTACGTAAAAAAAATTGTGTCAACGTTTTTGTGGCATACACCACTACTATCTGAAAAGCAACATGGTGAGAAAGACGAGGTTTATAATCTATAGGGTTGAAAATGATCATTCTTGATTTAGTGGTCTCGACCACTCCCAAGGTAGACAACAATGCTTTCCTCTGTGAGGGACAACTATGGAATAATTTCAGAGAATACATTGCACAAGGAGTTTGTGCTAGATCCTCCATGACACAGTAATTCTAAGTAGCCCTTGAATTCAGGTTGTGAGAATCATTTTTGAATGCACCCTTAGGGATGCGAGTCACGGTTTCCCCCATAGTATTCTCAATTTGAAGAGGAGGTAGTGGGTTGGATGCTTATTTTCCCTTCTCAACAGATTCTAGCATTCCATAATTATGAGCCCTGATTTGTAGATTAGCTTCAACTTTCATCATATAAATGTTTGCAGCTCCATTGTTAGCATTAGGCATGGGGGCTCCCTAATTTTCCCCGGGCATGTTGGTGGATGAGAAATATTGAGTCAAATTTTTCCCTTGTGGAAAAGGGTTGGTTAGCATGGTGGGTTTTTGTTGTGCCAATAACTTTTGGGCTTCCTCAAGCCGAGGGCATTGGTGAGTCAAGTGATCGTCTATTCAAATATTACATGGAAACTTCACCTTTCTCTTTTTTGTTTTTTCCCTCACCATCATTATTTACAGCGTTCTTATCCCCTTTACCCTTCTTGTTTTTATATTTCCTCTTTCCCTTGGTTTGCTTGTTACCCTTGGGATTTCTCAATTGCACACTATGTACATCTGATGTTTCGGTTATAGGGGCATACAAACTAGGATTTTGGTTGGCCATAGTCTGTTGAATTGACAATTTTTTTAATTGATTAGACAACTGATCTGTGGACTTGCTCTATGTTGAGTCTACTATGCCATCGATGTGAGGCCTAGAATTTTGTTTGGTCTTGTTGAAATTCGACCATGGTGCGTCGGGTAGAATCTCATACAGCATATCGGATTGAGAGTAAATCAACTCCAATTGTTGGACTCTCATGATAGCCTCTTCTTAGGAAAAAATCCTCGAACGTCACCACTTCTTTGTATACGCAAGGAACCAAGGACTTTAGGAATCACTCCAACAAAAATGTGGGAAGGACCTTAACTTTGATCAAACTCTTTCGTCATCGCCATTCTCAAATGTGATCCGAGATATGGATGGCTTTTGTCTGCTTGAAGTTGGTGAGCAACTCGATGCCGACATCATATCTTACCGGTAAATGGAAATGGTTTAAGAAGACCATATCCAAGTCATTAAAGTAAGCATACTTCAAGTTGTCGAGCTCAATATACCATTTCGCAGCACCCCCTATAAGACTGTGCTGAAACAAACACAACTAAACATAATCATCCTTTAACGAGTTGGATGAGAACTATAAACGAAATGTGGCAACATGATCACCTGGATCTTAGCCAGGATTTCCTTCGAACTTAGGGATTTTTGAGGGAAACTTAGTCGACATGGGGGGCCAACGCGGATCATGACATATCAATTCGTTCAACAGTCTCGACAAGTTTGGAAAATGCAGAGTTTCCAAAAAAGGTAGTCTCGATTTTAGTGGATTTAAATGAAAAGAGGGGCCTCGATTTTGGCTGGCACTAGGTTTCCAGAAAAATTTTGGCTATTGGGTAGGGTTTTGGTAGAAACCATGATATCCCTATCTAGTAAAAGGAGCTTGTGTTTGATTCTGCATCGTCGACTGATTCCCGTAGTTGGATGATATTCCTTGTGTAGGGATTTCTCCCTTCACAGTATTCCAAGGACCTTGGTTGGGGATGCCCCCAACTGACCCTCCTAGCATAGGTATTGAGCCACGCTTGGGGTTCCACTGAGTGTGGGAGGGGATTCCCCCAATTAGCATCCATTGCGATGGAAACGAACCCTGCCAGGGATATCCAAGACATTTTTAGGAGTCAACTCACATCATCTCTCTTTGCAAAGGAATGAAACCTTGCACAGGGTTTGGTTGACCAAAAACAAGGTTTCCCCTTATCGAGAAAGAATACAATGAGAAATTGTTATTTCCAAATGCACCGAACAAAGAAAAAGGCATAGATCCTACCAGAGTCATATAGGGGATGGAGGAGGGCTATGACCCCCACTATAAAGGATAGGGTTGAATGGGGTAGTGGTTCCCGTGACAGATCCTTGCAAGGGAGACTTATATCTCCCTGCCCCTAGACCAACAGACTGTAGAGTAGAGTAGGTTAGGACCAAAATAGAATCACAATCGGGCATCCCATATGAAAAGGGAGCACTATACACGTTGTGGATAGGAGGAATAGTGGTCAGATTCATTGGCGTGATGTTTCCACTGTCCAAAGTAGTGGGTGTCTGGACAGTCATGGTCCTGATAGGCAAAGGTGGGGGAAGCGGCATGATACCTCCTCCCACGGCAGTCATGATGGGAGTATGAGGACTCCCAATAGAAGTAGCACTAGTTTCTTCCATCATCGCTTATCTAACAAACTAATGTTCAAGTGAAGTCACCTTAGGCGGGACTATATGAATAATAAGCGGCGTCGATAATTCGGTAATCGAAGGGTTTGTGGGCTTGAAGCCTTCATATTCAAGGTGAGAAACGATGGAATCCTCTGATGAAGGAAAGTATTCTCTAGGAGTCGTCTCGGGTACAGTTTCTTGTGGCTCGATTGCTTCAAATAAACCCTCTTGATCTATCATGTGCCTCAACAGTGGTGGAGGTGGGTCCAAAGTAACTAGTGGCAGGCCCTGAAGCCTATGTGAATGATGAAGCTATTGATCTTCCACCTTGTGAAATGATAAACCAACACCTTAAGGTTGAGCTAGTGTGAAACACATAGCACACACTAAACAATTCCTAACGACAAATCAAGCAAACAACTAATTGGCAGGAAGAACAGTTACACCAATCAACACTAGATAAACTTATCGGTGAAAGTCTAAGTCGAACATGGAAACACCCTCTGGGTATACTCTATAAAGCGTGATCTGACATCTTCCCTAAGTAGCGCAATATACCCCTGCAATCACCTGTGTAAGTCCCTAAAAACGTGAAACTAGGTTGCCATCTCGCAGTCAGTCACCAAGCAGGTACAGTTGACAGTCAGGTTGATTGTAATGAGAAGGATAACAAATTCTGAAGCCTTCAAGGGTACCAAAGGAAAAATTTCCAGAAGAAAAATGAGGATCTCAAATGGATTCAAGGTCCACGAGGATCCGTAGTCAAATGTGGTTAGTGTAATTCCCAAGAATGACCCTTAATATACCATCCCCACTATGCTCGGTCCAGCTTTGGAGGGGTTATCTCCTCTAATTTCCTCATGCAACCTCATCTTTATCCCCTGTGTTAGAGGGGGGTCCTAGCTAACTCTTACAAAACTGGACTCCGACACTCCCTATCACAGACTCTTATGTTTTCTTAGGCAGCCTTGAAGAGTTTCCTTTGCACACCTATTTCAAGGCCCTAGAGCCTATACTACTTGGTGAACCCTACAAACAAAAGTCTAATTGATTTTAACTGTTAATCATTGATTTTAATTGGCTTGATTTACTCAAAAGGGTATGGACATGCAACTTATAGTGTTTACAAGAGACGAAAGAGAATAAAAACTTTAGAGCATTTGTGCAAAAGCAAACTAGGTTCTTCAATTGAAAGAAATGGATTTTAAATCTTTGTAAATGCAAACTTTTCGAAATAGTATTCCAAGATCCTATAATGCAAAAAGATTCCTAGAATGCACTTTTTTTTTACAATGTAAATGCAAACTACTAAACTTCCAGGGAAATAGCAAAGAAGGAACTTTGAAAATGAAACTATTTTCTTTTGTAAAAAAACAACCTATGCTACAACTACCAAACAAAATGGATAACTAAATGCAACAATTTTTTTATTTTTTGAAATGCTTTAAAGAAAAAATGCAAGTAAATGATCTTTTTTCATTTTTCAAAGAATAAACAAGGAAAGGAGAAAAAAAAAACAAGACAAACATAGACCCTAAACCACTGCTTAATTGTAGGGATTCACTGGAATCCACAAGAGGATATAACGCTTAAAAGTTCACCCCAAACCTTCAAAGAAAACAAAAGAAAATAAAGAAACAATAGGGGTTATTTACAAAGAGTAAGATAAATCGAATCTTTAACCCAACCAAAGACCATTAATAGACACCCTGAAGATTTCAAGAAGGCCTGAGAAGCACAAAGATTCTTGCCAAGAAAGGAAAAATCATTTTTTCTTTAAACCTTACAAAACACAGAGACACGGGCTGTGAACAAGAAGCCTGCATATGTATGTGGTATGTATAATTTGCAGACTGTGTATGTACACAGACTATACAGAGGACATGGCAGGTACACCTCTGCAAACTTTCAAAAAAAATAAAAAGGTTTGGACAAATAACTAGGCAGGGAAGGTTGGTAGGCACCTGGAAGGTGACCAGAGACCCTAAACTGACTCAGTAAACTTGGAAAACTCAAAAAGAAACTAAAACAAAACCTAAACAAACCAAAATCTCCCACTAAGACCCTAGATACACTCCCCATTAGAGTCGCCAATTATGTTGCGGGGAAAATCCCCCTATACTAGGTCTAGGTACAGGCAGAGTGATGACTTCCTTTAAAATACTTTTCTAAACTTAATCTACCCCAAAACCATCTAAACAAAGTGACTAGAGAGAGGAAAGAGTGTCAATGGGTGCACCGTTAGTCCTTGCGGTTGGCGTAGACTTATTTCGCTTGTTGCAGCCTCCTTGATTGTGGATCTCCTCCCAAAGCTGACCTGTAAAAGATTAGGAACAAAAATATACAACACATGAAATCTCTACTAATCACTTTCAAAGTTTAGATATAGATTTAAATGAATAAATCAATAAAATCATACAAACATAAGATTTTTGGACAAGGACGAACTCTTTTATTAAATTTCAAGAAAAAAGGATTACAACCTTTGTCGACAACTGCTCCACGAACCAGGTCTGAGCTCCTATTTTGTGGCTCCAAGTGCATCAATCCCATATCAACTTCTCGTAACCAACTTATCACCAAGGGAAGGAGGAAGGGTTGCATAAGGAGAAAGGCGGGAGGGAAAGGCTGAGGCTAAAACTCAGAATGGGATGCAAAACTTGGGCTAAGGGAAGGGATTTTGGCAAATTTTTCTTATTCTCTTGCTTGTCTTCCTAAATGAGACCCGAACACCTCTTTTTATATGAGAAAAAGATAGTTATTCGGTTTGGGGATGGGATACAAGGGGTAAAATGGTTAGGAAACCCTCCATAACGTGTAAAATCCATCGAATTCCGCGCAATTTGATAATCTTTACAACTTTTAGAGGTAAATGTGGGATATCTAGCATGCAACATGCATAATTACACGGGCTAACTACCATGCAACACGTGTGTGAATGCGTGATATTAGTTCAGAAGAGCACGTACACTCTCCAAAAAATGGTTTTTTAAGAGGAAGCCTCGACGGTATTTTGGAAAAGTATGCAAAAGGAAGGGCCAATGTCTTGTATGCACAGATAAGGCATTTTGGACTATAACAAATATACTTGACGTAAACACTTGAATCAATGTGTAGGGTGCTATTCCTTCAACTTGGGGAAATATATTTGTGTGTTGATACCACGTTCTCAAGGATTGTTTTAACACATACAAGGTCTTTTGTAGTTTTCACACTAAGTTCTTCTCACCTTCTTCTACATATCCTTTAGGTTGTTCATTATAAGCTTCATCCTTCAACAAACCATTCAAGAATGTTATCTTTACATCTACT
>JASDQU010102579.1:70763-112411 GCA_032191745.1 Picea mariana | reverse complement strand
TTGTACGCAGGTTGTAGTGGTGCAACATGCGTATACGCATGTTGTAATATAGGCAAGGCATGTATATGTGGAAAAATAACATTTTTATCTCTGGTATTTGCAAAAAGGGACTTCAATTATGCATAGGGAAATGGAAAAAGGCCCTCTATGCAAGATTGCTTGGGGTGAGGCAAATCTTGCTATAACATCTATCATGCAGCATACGTATGTATGTGGGCTAACTAACATGCAACACGCATATGTACGTGGGCTATTAGTTCAGTAGGGCATGTACACTCTCCAAAAAATGGTTTTTTAAGAGGAAGCCTCAACATTATTTTGGCAAAGTATGCAAAAGGAAGGGCCAATGTCTTGTTTGCACATATAAGGAATTTTGGACTATAACATATGCCCCCTAATGTGTGAGTTCAGAAGAGTAACTGATGGCTGAAATACATTACAATATCTTTACCAGTGGGAAGGCACAAAGTTGAGTGAGCCTGAGATGAGTGTTCGTGAGCGTACCATCTGCAAAACAATGATAATCTCTGTGAGGTGAGCATACCCATGCTCGTGATAAACTAAGCATGGCTGCCAATCAAGTATATTGTAGATCCATGTCATATAAATGTCTATATAAATTGTAGTCATGGGAAATACACAACAGATATACATTTCAAAATCATTTGAAGATAAACAAGTACAATATAATATGCATCTTCAAGATTCATTGACGCCTGTGGCTGGAGATGAGGACTTCATAGCTCAGGCAACAACTTCAAGATCTTCAAAACTCAGGTAGGAGTACAATAGGAGTGTAAGACCCATTAACTTGATATCTTTGACATGCCGTTGGGGAAATACTGGAGGATCTCGATCATTAGGCACGCAACTTCATTGATTTTGAATCTGAACGTGATTGGACTCTCTGGATGGCCAATTCATGAAAGTCAAGAGATAAACTACAAAATGGATGACTCAGGTTGGATAAAACTTCCCTTGGACAAAAGCACGACAAAATGATGAGACTCAAGAAAAAAAATTCATTTATTTTGAATATAAACATGATTGGACTCTCGGGATGACCGACTCATGAAAGTCAAGAGANAAGGATGCGCTTTGTCCAAGGGATACTATCTTGCTTCCGATAAAAGAGAATGTATATCTCGTCCCCTCTTTTTGGAATATTTGATTTTTTTGTCTTTTTCAAATTTTTAACGAGCTTGAAAAAGAATAAAATAATGGTACGTTACAAAGGAGGAACGAGTGTCGTGGGAAATCAAACTAGTTCCAAGTGCATGTAACATATTGATGCTCAGTGCAAGGAGACATGTGCAGGATAAGGACACTTGGGAAAATTCCTTCATGGGTCAAGATGTGAGATCGCAAGGGAAAAATTGTTTCAAGGCTTGCATTTAAGGCATGCTTTGAAGGTTCATTTAATAGAAACATAAGTCAGAATTAGGCCAAAGACGCAAGGATGAGACACGTGATGTAATTAAATATGACACAATAAGACTCCTTCCATGTTGAGTTTTATAAGCCCAGAGAAGGTAAGCTCAATGGTTTTTCACGTTTAGAGAGTCTGAAAAACACTAAAAGAAGACTCCATAGTGTTCCTTTTTCATAACCATTCCAGTCGGTTTGAAAAAGGGTTAAACTTATACCAAAAGGACATCTATTCAAAACCATTCTAATGAGTGTGATAGAGACAATATCACTTGGATATCTTTTCAATTTTAAGGAGTCTGACAAGAGATTAAATATGGACTTATATCCTTTTTCTAAGTTTAGTCTCCTTAGCCCGAAAAAGTATAAAATATAACTTAGGAGAACTCTCTTGGAGAGACATGTCTCTCAAGGTGTACCTTTTTCCCGAATAATCTATTGGTCAGAAAAATGGTTAAACTTATTCCAAATAGATGTTATTTCTAGACCAATTAATGAGTGTGAAAGGAACAAGGTCACTCGACGATCTTTTCATATTTAGGGAGTCTGAAAAGAGCTTAACTATGGACTCTAGGGGGGGGTTCCTTTTTCGTAGATAATATCCAAGGCCCGAAAAATAGATAAACCAAAACCAGGGAGAATGGCCATTTTTCAAAAAATTAGTCCCTTAGGCCCGAAAAAGGGTGAAACTTACGCCTGNCCTAGGGTATACCTTTATTTGTAAATTAACCGTCCAGACCAAAAAAGGGGTAAACTACCGTCGGACAGATGTTTCTACAAATTTTAGTTTGGCGAGTGTGAAGGGAACAAGATCGCTCAGAAATCTTTTCAATTTTAAAGAGTCTGAAAAGGTATTAAAGAAGACTCTAGGGGGGCTTCTCTTCTTAAGTAATCCAAATGATACTAAAAAGAATAAATAAGCTCTCGTTAGATGTTTCTTTCAAAGTTTAAGTGAGATTGAAAGAAAACAAACCATGCTCATAGGGAGTCCCTCAGGTATGAGCCAGAAAAGATGAAGAAGAATGGGGCTTCGATATATACTCATGGTGGGACTAAAAAGACTCCCAAGACTATGGAGAAAACTCACAGCATGGATGAAAAAATGTAGCAAAGGATCTACTTAGGGCATCCATGTAGAGGAAGGATTTACCACCTAATTATGACACTTCTAAAGCAACATAGAAGGTTATGTTTCTCACTTCAGTGGTATCGATCCTATATGGAAAAGTGAAAAAGTCAACAATATGCAAAATGCAAGGTGGTGAGAACCTAACCTATATGCAAACGTCGAAAAACAACTTTTACCACGGGATGATATGAGTGTAACCCATCTCATGGAAAACACCAAACCAAAAGAACAAGTTCATTAGAATGACCCAAACATCTCTAAAAAATGAACTCAAGTAGCCACCGGGTCAAGAAAAGGGAAAAAGAGGACCAAACTGGGGCAAAAAGGGCCAAAAAAGTCTATAAATAGAGGTGGAAAATCATTTTAAACATTGAAAATTTGAAATAACCAAAAAGGTCAAACAACCTCTTCCTCAAAACACAAATTCAAGGAGCTATGGTGGACAAAAAATCCTCACACTTGAACTAGGTAAGTACAAACAACCTTTCTTTTCATTTTCAGTCATCATTTATTGCTTAATTTATTGTTTGAGGGCACACACCATTGTAAAAGGGTTGGGCTTGCGTGTACGCAGGATGTCCACACCCAACATGTGTATGTACGCAAGAAAAGTAACACTTATCCCACATATAAAAGTGATTGTCTTAAGGACAACCCACATACATCTTTTTTAACTTTCAAAAAAAGTGAAACAAGGGGCTAACCTCACCAATTCTTTTTCAACATGATGTATGTTCATTGGCGGGAAATGGAACATGAAGAACTAGATGTCTTGGTAGAGGAGGATCCAGGGGCTATTTCCATGCTTAAACAGTGTGGTATGTGGAAATTTTTCCAGTGTCCATTCATGAGGGAACCACCTAGATTACTGAACCACTTGATAGAGTATTGGCATCCATATGCAGAGGATTTCATGATAGAGGGTCAATCATTAACTCTGATGACATAGGAGATTTATTTTTTGACCAACCTCTCTAGGAGGGGGAAATAGGTCAACTTGGGGACCTTTCCTCCAGGGCCATATAACATAGAGGAATATATTGTGATGTATTGCAAGGCTGGTACTAAGAAAGTAGGATCTCAGGTGTCAATACATAAGATCACTAGCCTCAGTCTTCGGATAGTACTCTTCATGATTGGGCAGATCATGAGATCCGCAACACTTCATTAGGCCTCCCATGCACATATGCATTGTGCAGTTCAGTGTGTTGATGCCACTATCTTTTATTGGAGCACTGCAATGCTCACATGCAAGAAGAAATAACTAAACGACTACCAAAGAAGAACAAACAAGAACTTTGAGTTCGAGACTGTATTGTGCACTTTCTTTTTTGAGAGAGTGCCAAGCCTTAGCTCGAGGGAGATAGTATGAGGCCATATTGCCTCCTTTCCGACATTGTGCAGGTGGGTAGCTTTGTTGCCTAGACAAGGTGCGGGGACAGTCCAAGAGGCTTTTGATGCCAAATTTTTAGACTGGTGCTCCTGTCTGATTCTGGTGATCGAGGATTATCCTTATGCAAGGATCAGTTTCATGAGGGATCATGATGTGCCCATGCCCCCTGGCGAGGAGCGCGGTGAGATAGGTAAAAACACTTCAATGTTATTTAATTTTTAAATTTTAAATATTATCCTTTTTATTGTAATGTCAAATTACTAGCTCAATGATCTGTTATATACAGATGTGGGACCAGGGTGACAGGATTACTTCTCCAGGACCAGGCTTCATCCTCGAGTATATTTCAGGCCAACAGGAGCAAGAGGACCAACAACTATAGGGGAAACCCCATCCAGAGAGGTTGAGAGAGTATTGCGACGAGTAGAGAGGAACCTGATAGCTCTCACTTGTGCAATGTGGATTACAAAGATAAAGGACCTTCCCCCAACTATGTAGCCACATGTTGTAGGGGTGGCCAGTACTTGGGTCCAGTTGTTTTGTCATCTTGCGAGTGTCGTATTTCATTATAGTAGGTCCAATAGGCCTAGACCATAGTTAGTATTGGACCACACACGTTTCGAGGACACTTTTTGTACTCTGTAGTGAGGGCTTTAGCCCAACGATGCATACCAGCTCTATTTGAGGCTTTATGGCCCACTTTGTACTCATGACATTATTTTTTGGGACATATTATTATATATACATTTTTTTTTTCTTATGGATAAACATTTTGTACAAATGTATTTACATGTGTATGTGTATGTTTTTACTTTTATGTGTAAGCAACATGCCAATCTAATACTTGATTAGCCATTGTATCATTTAGTTGATTATATCTCCTAGGAACATGAATATAAGTAATATAATCAAAACATCATTCTTAGATACGTACCCTAAGGGATCGTCGGTGAAGGGTGGGATTGTAAACACAATATACCCCATTTAACTGAGACATGACCAGTTGAAAATCTAGGTAAACCCAGAGGTGAGAAATACCATGTGACAAGGCATCACGTAGTAATTCTATTACAACATTATTGGTTGCTTCTCCTAAAACAATACCTCCAGAAGACATCAACTAACCAAAAGGTGAAAAAAACACCTAATCTGTGGAAGCAAGCCTCTGAGTGTATCGGCTAGCATCATCTATGAACCCAATGTAGACCTCTAATTCACTTGAAATCTTGCACAGTGAAAAGAAACACAATAAACTACATGTCCATAAAACAAAAAGACAATATTGTATAAGTTATACATATATACAAGAAGTCATGCTCATGTGATTGATTTAAGTGTAGTAATTCTTAAGGTAGAGCCCATTTCTAGGCTCTGATAGAGCCTTACCTTTGAAATCAACTAGTTTATAGGCACCATTTTCTAAAACGTTCTTCATAATGAATGGTCCAAACCACATGGGTTTCAACTTGCCTTCCCCCAAGGGATCTTCATCTTGGTCATAGACCAGGAGAAGATCACCTTCAAAGAAAATCCTAGGGTGAACAGACCAATCATACTGACTCTTGAAACATTGTTGTGAGCCTCGTTGGTGAAGGCTACATCTCGACACTGCTCATTGAGCTTCTCAATATATAAAATACACTCCTCAAGTGGTGTAGTGTCAGGCATTAATTCCACTGCCAACTTAAGAGAAGGAATTTGGAATTATATAGGCAATACTACCTCCAGCCTGTAAACGAGTTGGAAAGGATAAAAATTGGTAGCAGTCTTTACTGAGGTTCGATAACCCCAAAGTGTCAAGTACAACATCAAATGCCAATTTGACTTGGCCGAATTGATCGTTCACTGAAGAGTATTCTTGAGAGACTTATCGATAGCCTCTGCTTGACCATTCTCCTGTGGGTAGTAAGGTGACGAATGTTCTTGATTAAACCATAGTTTTGATGTTAACTCAGACATCATCTTGTTCTGGAAGTGACTACCATGATCTGTGACAATATCCTTTGGAATATCGAATGTGGCTACAATCTGGTTAAAAACTAAAAGTGCAGTCATTTCCCCGTCATTGTTGAATGTCAGCATAGCTTTGACCCACTTAGTAAATTAGTCTACTGCTATGATGCTATAGAGATGCCCCCTAGATGAAACAGGGTGGCATATAGTGGAATCAATCCACCACTTGTTGAAGGGACCAACAACAATACCTGGGAACATGGGAGTTGGGTGTGCCCGCATCTTCCGAGAGAATATTTGGCACATGTGACACTTCTTGACCGCCTCTAAACAATCTTTGATAAATAAGGGCCAAAAGCATCCAGCATGAATAATATTTTGGGTTGTTTGCCAACCTATATAGGTGACCTCCACATGCTCCTGTGTGACAGTCATTTAACACAATTTCTTCCTCTTTGTGACTGAGACATCAACATAGAATACAATCCACTCCTTGACGATATAAAGTATTATCGAGGATAAGATAGTTCTTCACTTGATGGCGTATTCATCGATGCTCGTCGCGAGAAGAAGAATATGAGCACTTCAAAGTATGAAGATATAGAATTATATCTCCATACCAAGGGTCCAAAGAAGAAATAAGGAAAAGATCCCCATTAAGAAGAATTAGTTTAGCAAAGACCAGGGACTTTTTAGATTTCTCCCAAAAAAAATCCAAGTCAAATTCTTGCAGAATGACTATCCGTCGACATATTTTCCTGTCGATGACCCGTCGTGTTAACACATACTAAAATGAGTTCACGACAGCAACAATGGTGGTCTTGCAAAGTAACATGTAATGATGGAACCGTTGGAAAACATGAAAAATTGCCAAAGCAAGTTTATCAACATGTGTGTATTTGAGTTTCGGTCCTACCAAGCCTTGGCTAAGATACTATATGAAATATTGTCTGAGTGCGTCATCCTCTTGGACCAAGACCATGTCAATAGTAGACTCTGCAGCAACCAAATACAACAAGAAATCCTTGCCATAATATGAAGGACTGAGCAGAGAGGAAAATGTCAGAGCATGTTTCAACGCTTCGAAAGAGCGTTGAGCTGCTTCATCCCATATTCGAAAGAGCATTGAGCACTTCATCCCAACAAAATGGGACCCCTTTTTTCAAGAGATGCGTAAACTCTTTAGTAATCTCAGCATAGTTGGAAACAAAACGCCAAAGAAAGTTGGCTTTTCCTTGTAGACTTTGAAGTTGTGGGATCGTGCGTGGGCGAGGAAATTAAACTACTGCCTCAACCTTCAGAGGATCGACCATGATCCCTTTAGTTGACATGATAAAACCTAACAAGCATCTCGATGTCAAACATAAACTACACTTGTTTGGATTTAGGAAAATCTGATAGTAGCGACACCTCTCAAATATAAGTCGTGAATGGGTGGGATGATCGCATCTCTTACGAGAACATGATTCCAGATCATCAAGATACGCCTATACTATGTGTTTGAGGTCATGGATAGAAAATGACATGGACCGTTGAAAAGTGGCTCCAACATTCTTAAGGCCAAAAGGCATTTTTTTGTAAGTGAATGTACCCCAAGGACAAATAAATGTCGTTTTATGTTGGTCTTTGGTCTTGATTAGAATCTGGTTGTACCAGGAAAAAATGTCCATAAAATAAAAGACCTCACAACCCACACATTCATCGACAATCTCGTCAATGAATGGGGTTGGAAAATTATCTTTAGGGCATTCTTTGTTCATTTCACAAAATTCCATATGCACGTGGATCATACCTTGATTTTTGTTGACAAGAACAGGTTTCGACACCCATTCCATCAATTGCGCAGGATAGATGAAACAAACCTTGATGAGTTTATCTACGTCATCCTAGATCGTTCCTGCCTTGCGAGGATTTACCGGGCTAAGCTTATGTCGGACAGGCTTAATATAGGGGTAATTTGTGATTTCATGTTCAACGATACATGGATCAATGCCTGGAATCTCCTCATAATACCAGGAAAATACGTCGTGAAACTATTTAAATAATTCAGTTTAGATATGAATCTCTTTGGGAGAACAATCTGCTCCGACGAAGACATTTTCCACAATGTCAAGGGTTCTAGATATTTTGATAGGAATAGTTTTAGCTATACTCGCCATATCTCCCTCGGCGTAGATTCTATGCATGGCCATAGTGTTAATAGGACAAGGGGCATCTCCATTCATGGTCATAATGAATTCTTCTATTTTTATTCTCTTCATGTCGGGTAAGAAATAAGATCTGTGGTGAAGATCGTCCCAAGGTCTTTCTAGCCCAATAATTTCCTCTAGGATCACCTCATCAGAGGGAAAGACTAAGTCCAATGGTTCTTAAGTGGTGAGAAATTCTTGAGTCCAAATAGGCTCGAGGGAAGGATCTAGCTCCTGTAGGAGATCCAGATCATGGTTGGACGAGGCTTTTTGGATAGTACTATATGCAACCTCGGTAGAGGATAAGGGAGATTCCATTCCAGGGTTCCCTATCCCTTCCATTGAAGTCGATGGGGAAGGTAGAATACATGGGTCATTAAAGTAACTCGTTCTAAAATATGTGACTTGAAATATTGCAGCCTTTGGCTGGTAGGGAACAACCGAAATAAAATTGACATCGTTAGCCAGCTGTGGATAATAAAAAGTCCCCATTAAATATGGAAACATTCTAGCACCTAAGTTGAAAACACCTGGCTGCAGTTTGTCAATCATCGAGACTGTGGATTCCCTGATGAAGGGTCAGGACAAGAGAAGGATAATTGATTAACAGTTATGATCCAGCCTTTGTGAGGAAAACATAAGTCCTAAAATATGGTGGATACAACTATTTTCATAGCGTAGGTACAACTTCTCCCTAACAAAATATTATAGTCGAGAGGCGCATCTACTACTTCTACTTTGACACACACAATTTTCCCTACAACTGCATGGGGAAGGAGGGAATTATGCCATGTGGTATAAAATATCAACCATCAAAAGTGGCTAGCGACGTGGGTGACAGAGACAACTCAGGCTGTCCAATTCCCTTCTAGCATGCCAACGACCTCACGCAAGTCGAGGCACCCTCATCAACCACCGTAGGTAAAAAAAGGGTGTCAACGATTTTGTGGCATACACCACTACTATTTGAAAAGCAACATGGTGAGGAAGACGAGGTTTATAATTTGTAGGGTCGAAAAAGATCATTATTGATTTAGTGGTCTCGACCACTCCCAATGTAGACAATAATGCTTTCCTCTGTGAGGGACAACTATGGAATAATCTTAGAGAATACATTGCACAAGGAGTTTGTGCTAGATCCTCCATGACAGAGTAATTCTGAGTAGCCTTTGCATTCTGGTTGTGGGAATCATTTTTGAACGCACTCTTAGGGATGCGAGTCATGGTTTCTCCCATAGTATTCTCAATTTGAAGAGGAGGCAGTGGGTTGGATGCTTATTTTCCCTTCTCAAAAGATTCTAGCATTTCGTAATTATGAGCCATGATTTGTATATTAGCTTCAACTTTCATCATATAAATGTTTGTGGCTCCATTGTTAGCATTAGGCATGGGGGCTCCCTAATTTACCCCAGGCGTGTTGGTGGATGAGAAATATTGAGTCAAATTTTTCCCTTGTGGAAAAGGGTTAGTTAGCACGGTGGGTTGTTGTTGTGCCAATAACTTTTGGGCTTCCTCAATCCAAGGGCATTGGTGAGTCAAGTGATTGTGTGTGCAAATATTACATGGAAACTTCACCTTTATCTTTTTTGTTTTTTCCCTCACCGGCATTATTTACAGCCTTCTTATCCCCTTTACCCTTCTTGTTTTTATATTTCCTCTTTCCCTTGGTTTGCTTGTTACCCTTGGGATTTCTCAATTGCACACTGTGTACATCCGATGTTTGGGTTACAGGGGCATACAAACTAGGAGTTTGGTTGGCCACAGTCAGTTGAATCGACAATTTTTTTAATTGATTAGTCAACTGATCTGTGTACTTGCTCTGTGTTGAGTCTACTATGCCATCGACGTGAGGCCCAGAATTTTGTTTGGTCTTGTTGAAATTCGACCGTGGTGCGTCGGGTAGGATCTCGTACAACATATCAGATTGAGAGTAAATCAACTCCAGTTGTTGGACTCTCATGATAGTCTCTTCTTAGGAAAAAAACCTCGAACATCACCATGTCTTTGTATACGCAAGGAACCAAGGACTTTCGGAACCACTCCAACAAAAATGTGGGAGGGACCTTAACTTTGATTAAACTCTTTCATCATCGCCATTCTCGAATGTGATCCGAGATATGGATGGATTTTGTCTGCTCGAAGTTGGCGAGAAACTCGGTGCCGACATCATATCTTACTGGTAAATGGAAATGGTTTAACAAGACCATAGCCAAGTCATTAAAGTAAGCATACTTCAAGATGTCGAGTTCAATATACCATTTCGCGGCACCCCCTATAAGACTACGTTAAACAAACACAACTAAACATAATCATCCTTTAACGAGTTGGATGAGAACTATAAACAAAATGTGGCAACATGATCACCTGGATCTTAGCCAGGATTTCCTTCGAACTTAGGGATTTTCGAGGGAAACTTAGTCGACATGGGGGGCCAACGCGGATCATGACATATCAGGTCGTTCAACAATCTCGACAAGTCTAGAAAATGCAGAGTTTCCAAAAAAGGTAGTCTCGATTTTGGTGGATTTAAATGAAAAGAGGGGCCTTGATTTTGGTTGGCACTAGGTTTCCAGGAAAATTTTGGCTATTGGGTAGGGTTTTGGTAGAAACCATGATATCCCTATCTTGTAAAAGAATCTTGCGTTTGATTCTACATCGTCGACTGATTCCCGTAGTTGGATGACATTCCTTCTGTAGGGATTTCTCCCTTCACAGTATTCCAAGGATCTTGGTTGGGGATGCCCCCAACCGACCCTCCTAGCATAGGTACTGAACCATGCTTGGGGTTCCACTGAGTGTGGGAGGGGATTCCCCCAATTAGCATCCCTTGTGATGGAAACAAACCCTTCCAGGGATATCCAAGACATTTTTAGGATTCAACTCACGTCATCGCTCTCTGCGAAGGAATGAAACCTTGCATAGGGTTTGATTGACCAAAAACAAGGTTTCCCCTTATCGAGAAATAATACAATGAGAAAGTGTTATTTCCAAATGCACCAAACAAAGAAAAAGGCATAGATCCTACCAGATTCATATAGGAATGAGGACCTTGAATCCCCTCACTGAATAAACTAGATTTGGTGTTAGGCCTGATCAGCTGTTGGAAATTTCCTCCAAGCGAAGGGGATGGAGGAGGGCTATGACCCCCACTGTAAGGGATAGGGTTGAATGGGGTAGTGGTTCCCGTGACAGATCCTTGCAAGGGAGAATTATATCTCCCTACCTCTAGACCAACAGACTGTAGAGTAGAGTAGGTTAGGACCAAACTAGAATCAAAATCGGGCATCCCATATGAAAAGGGAGCACTATACACATTGTGGATAGGAGGAACAGTGGTCAGAGTCATTGGCGGGATGTTTCCACTTTCCAAAGTAGTGGGTGTCTGGACAGTCGTGGTCCTGATAGGAAGAGGTGGGGGAGGTGGCATGATACCTCCTCCCACGGCAATCGGGATGGGAGTATGAGGACTCCCAGTAGAAGTAGCACTAGTTGCTTCCATCATCGCTCATCTAAGAAACTAATGTTCAGGTGAAGTCACCTTAGGCGGGACTATCTGAATAATAAGCGACGTCGATAATTCAGAGATCGAAGGGTTTGTGGGCCTGAAGCCTTCATATTCANTCAAGGTGAGAAATGATGGAATCCTCTGATGAAGGAAAGTATTCTCTAGGAGTCAGCTCGGGTACAGTTTCTTGTGGCCCAATTTCTTCAAATAAACCCTCTTGATATATCATGTGCCTCAACAGTGGTGGAGGTGGGTCCAAAGTAATCGATGGCAGGCCCTGAAGCCTATGCGAACGATGAAGCTATTGATCTTCCACCTTGTGAAATGATAAACCAACACCTTAAGGTTGAGCTAGTGTGAAACACATAACACACACTAAAAAATTCCTAACGACAAATCAAGCAAACAACTAATTGGCAGGAAGAACAGTTACGCCAATCGACACTAAATAAACTTACAGGTGAAAGTGTAAATTGAACATGGAAACACCCTCCGGGTATACTCTGTAAAGTGTGATCTAACATCTTCCCTAAGTACCGCAATATACCCCCGCAATCACCTGTGTAAGTCCCTAAAAACGTGAAACTAGGTTGCCATCTCGTAGTCAGTCACCAAGTGGGTACAGTCGACAGTCGGGTTGATTGTAATGAGAAGGATAACAAAGTCCGAAGCCTTTCAAGGGTACCGAAGGAAAATTTTCCAGAAGAAAACTGAGTATCTCAATCGGATTCAAGGTCCACGAGGATCCGTAGTCAAATGCGGTCAGTGTAATTCCCAAGAATGACCCTCAATATACCAACCCCACTATGCTCGGTCCAGCTTTGGAGGGGTTATCTCCTCTAACTTTCCTCATGCGACCACATCTTTATCCCCTGTGTTAGAGGGGGGTCCCAGCTAACTCTTACAAAACTGGACTCCGACACTCCCTATCACAGACTCTTATGTTTGTTTAGGTAGCCTTGAAGAGTTTCCTTTGCACACCTATTTCAAGGCCCTAGAGCCTATACTACTTGGTGAACCCTACAAACAAAAGTCTAATTGATTTTAAGTGTTAATCATTGATTTTAATTGGATTTATTTACTTAAAAGGGTATGGACATGCAACTTATGGTGTTTACAAGAGACGAAAGAGAATAAAAACTTTAGAGCATTTGTGCAAAAGCAAACTAGGTTCTTCAATTGAAAGAAATGGATTTTAAATCTTTGTAAATGCAAACTTTTCAAAATAGTATTCCAAGATCCTATAATGCAAAAAGATTCCTAGAATGCACCTTTTTTTTTTACAATGTAAATGCAAACTACTAAACTTCTAGGGAAATAGCAAAGAAGGAACTTTGAAAATGAAACTATTTTCTTTTGTAAAAAAACAACCTATGCTACAACTACCAAACAAAATGGATAACTAAATGCAACAATTTTTTTGATTTTTTGAAATGCTTAAAAGAAAAAACGCAAGTAAATGATCTTTTTTCATTTTTCAAAGAATAAACAAGGAAAGGAGAAAAAAAAACCAAGACAAACACAGACCCTAAACCACTGCTTAACCACAGGGATTCACTGGAATCCACAGGAGGATCTAACGCTTCAAAGTTCACCCCAAACCTTCAAAGAAAACAAAAGAAAATAAAGAAACAATAGGGGTTATTTACAAAGAGTAAGATAAATTGAATCTTTAACCCAACCAAAGACCATTAATAGACACCCTGAATATTTCAAGAAGGCCTGAGAAGCACAAAGATTCTTGCCAAGAAAGGAAAAATCCTTTTTTTTTTAAACCTTACAAAACACAGAGACGTGGGTTGTGAACAAGAAGCCTGCATATGTATGTGGTATGTATAATTTGCAAACTGTGTATGTACATGGACTATACAGAGGACATGGCAGGTACACCTTTGCAAACTTTCAAAAAAAATAAAAAGGTTTGGACAAATAACTGGGCAGGGAAGGTTGGTAATCACCTGGAAGGTGACCAGAGACCCTAAACTGACTCAGTAAACTTGGAAAACTCAAAAAGAAACTAAAACAAAACCTAAACAAACCAAAATCTCCCACTAAGACCCTAGATACACTCCCCATTGGAGTCGCCAATTATGTTGTGGGGAAAATCCCCCTATACTGGGTCTAGGTACAGGCAGAGTGATGACTTCCTTTAAAATACTTTTCTAAACTTAATCTACCCGAAAACCATCTAAACAAAGTGACTAGAGAGAGGAAAGAGGGTCAATGGGTGCACCGTTAGTCCTTGCGGTTGGCGTAGACCTCTTTCGCTTGTTGCAGCCTCCTTGATTGTGGATCTCCTCCCAAAGCTGACCTGCAAAAGATTAGAAACAAAAATATACAACACACGCAATCTCTACTAATCACTTTCAAAGTTTAGATATAGATTTAAATGCATAAATCAATATAATCATACAAACATAATATTTTTGGACAAGGACGAACTCTTTTATTAAATTTCAAGAAAAAAAGGATTAAAACCTTTGTCGACAACCGCTCCACGAACCAGGTTTGAGCTCCTATTTTGTGGCTCCAAGTGCATCAATCCCATATCAACTTCTCGTAACCAACTTATCACCAAGGGAAGGAGGAAGGGTTGCATAAGGAGAAAGGCGGGAGGGAAAGGCTGAGGCTAAAACTCATAATGGGATGCAAAACTTGGGCTAAGAAAGGGAAGGGATTTTGGTAGATCTTTCTTATTCTCTTGCTTGTCTTCCTAAATGAGACCTGAAGACCTCTTTTTATATGAGAAAAAGATAGTTATTCAGTTTGGGGATGGGATACAAGGGGTAAAATGGTTAGGAAACCCTCCATAACCCGTAAAATCCATCGAATTCTATGCAATTTTATAATCTTTACAACTTTTAGAGGTAAATGTGGGATATCTAGCATGAAACATGCATAAGTACATGGGCTAACTACCATGCAACACGTGTGTGAATGCGTGATATTAGTTCAGAAGGGCACGTACACTCTCCAAAAAATGGTTTTTTAAGAGGAAGCCTCGACAGTATTTTGGCAAAGTATGCAAAAGGAAGGGCCAATGTCTTGTATGCACAGATAAGGCATTTTGGACTATAACAAATATACTTGACATAAACACTTGAATCAATGTGTAGGGTGCTAGTCCTTCAACTTGGGGAAATATATTTGTGTGTTGATACCACGTTCTCAAGGATTGTTTTAACACATACAAGGTCTTTTGTAGTTTTCACACTAAGTTCTTCTCACCTCCTTCTACATATCCTTTAGGTTGTTCCTTATAAACTTCATCCTTCAACAAACCATTCAATAATGTTATCTTTACATCTACTTGATTCACATGAAGTTCTAAGGATGATACAACCACTAACAATACTCTAATTAATGTTACTTTAATAGGTGGAAATAAGTATCTTGATAATCTATATTTGCAACTTCAGTAAAACCATTTTCCACCAACAAAGATTTGGGCTGATAGCTTGATCCATCTAAATTATATTTTTTCTTAAATACTTACTTACAACCAATTACTCTTATTTTAGGGGGAGGGGGGGGGGAATTGTAAGTTCTGAAGTTTGTTATTTTATAAGTGACTCACATTCAAGACCTATTGCTTTCCTCCAATATACTCTAGTATGTTACTTTTGAGTACTTCATATACTAATTGTGGTTCAATAACTTCCACATAATGCATAGTATACTTGTGCCTTTTGAATGGGTCTTCAAATTCTTAATGATTTGTGAAGTTGTAGTGATTGATGGGCATGTTCACCTTGCTAAAATACTACTTATTGTGTTGTTGTTGAAAAGAGAACCTTGTCCACAAATTCTGAACTTTAAATTCAAATCCCAAGATTCCCATATCTCTCTTTTTCATGTTCTAAAATCCCATTGACTTATGCAAAGTTGAATATTCACCAAATATGATGTCTCAACTTATTACAACCTCATAAATTTTGTTATTTCCAATGTTTCTTTTGGTACTTCTACACACAATTTGTACAAATTGCCTTCCCTAACGCCTTTAGTGACAATCTTACCATCATATATTTTAGAGCATCATATATTTTAGAGTACATGATTTGTATCAAATTGCACCAATTGTCCAACATCTATGATTTTACTTATTGCCAATATATTATTAACTAAAGTCACACATATAATGAATTTCCTTATATGCATGCACCATCAGGGATTTTCAATAAAATATTTTTTAGTCTCGATATTTCATTCTTACTATCAGCTCCATGAATGACAATTTAAAGTTTAGGAATATATTTATATGCAACAAAGTAACTTCTCTAAAGATTCATATTCTAAGGAGATTTGGATTCCAAGTACCAACACTTTAAAGAGCTAAACTTTATCAGTTTTATAAATGCGAACATATTTTTGAAAACTCACAGAAATATACACAACTGTGTTATTTCATTACATAAGACATATTTATAGCATGTACTAGTATTTCAATTTAAACCATTGATATTAATCTAATATGGTTATTTAATATTGTCATCTTCTTATATAACTCTATGTTAGCATCATGCTACCAATTATTTTAAATATAAATCATAATTGTTTCCTATATTCAGAGACTTCTCTTTTAACAATAGTGGAATTAAAATTGTTGCAGGGGTTTTATATGTTGTTGACAAAAGATAAAAAATTATTGTGAGTTTGTACGGATGTTATGTACACTGTTGAAGTGTTGATTAATCGATGATATAAATCAATTGTTAATAGTGACAATATTAAAGATACGTTTTGAAGATGATAACTTATGAATATGTAAGTTTCAATTTCATGATAGGGTGTGCTTCTAGGAGGTGCACAACGGATGATCTCACCATTGAATTCAACGAGTGACGTTTGGGTTTGAATGAACTTGGTAGGTGTGTTTGAATAATATAGATCGATAAGATAATTTTGTAAATATGAGTCAAGTGAATATTATAATGAGTGAATCGCTATAATTCTTGAAATATTATAGACTCGTCAACACTAAAAATGTGAATGCAACCGAGGAAATCTAAGTAAAGAAAAAACATGCAACCTAGCTCTAGCTAACTTGGATACAAATGTGTTAAGGTAAAACTTAAATGTTTCGAAGATTGTCGAAGTTAAAAAGTGTTGTTGTCTTAATAGGCTGGGTCACTATAAGTGGAATTATTAATGATGGAATGGATATACAATGAAGACTTATGATAAAGACAATTGCATTGAATTATTACAGTGGATTGGTGCACCTAATCTTGTTCCTGAATGGATGTATGGCATAGCTATCATGGGTTTCAAATATATGAGAAATAATATGGTACCTTTAACCTTAGTACTGGAAGATATGGGAAAATACCTTTAGGGTGCATACCCTCAACAACTGATCTGATTGTGAAAGTCATTTGATAATGATGGATAGTTGTATCATTACAATGGGTTAATCATACAAAGTAAAGTTTTCATTGCATTATAAAGCTTGTAATTGGTTAACATTGTATGATGCATAAGGGAATATTTATGCATTAGAGGTTTAAATTGTATTTAAGATACACACTTTCCTGGTTGGTCTTTTTACCTTTGTAAACTTTCTATCTTGAAGTAATTATTTTATAGTTAATGATATCATGAGATTTTTTTTTTTTTTCCGTATTGTGGTTTTTTCCATTTAAAAATATCTTTGTGCATTCATGTGGTTATGTTTACTAGATAATAAAATATATTTTGGTATTGCATTTTAATAATTCCCTTTTTTTATTCCATAGTGGTTTTCTCCATTTAAAAATATATTTGTGCATTTATGTGGTTATGTTCATTAGATAATAAAATATGTTTTGGTATTGCATTTTAATAATTTCCCTTTACTAATCCCATTTGCAAAAAACTTTGTGCATTCATGTGGTTATGTTTACTACATAATATAATATATTTTGATATTGCATTTTAATAATTTCCATTTTTTAATCTCATTTGAAAAAAAAAGCGTGAAAATCTAAACAAAGAGCATAAGTGAGACACATGTATAAGTATTCACTCACAATTCAGCACTAAATTCATTCACTTAGAAAACTAACCTATAAAAATCTCTTAATGAATACATCTGCTACACATATTTGAAGGATATAAAAGAATTAACATTTCTCATTCCCATGTGAATAGAAAAATCTCTTAATGAATACACCTGCTATAATTATTTGAAGAATATAAAAGAATAAGCATTTCTCATTCCCATGTGAATATTATAGATATAGAGGAATGAAGGAATCATAGTCTTTTTAAATCCTTGTAAAGATATGTGGAGAAGCATATATAAAAATGCTTGGCTCAGGGACTATGACTCAATTACATTGAATCAATCACACTCATTGCCACATAAGTACTATTTTCAAAAAAGTTAATTTATTTTATTTGTTCAAAAACAATGATTCAACATACAAGATTTCTTATAATACTGCACATAGTTCATATGGTAGCTAAAATCCTCAAATCTTGAACCCAAATGGTTAGCAAAATAATTTTGACCTACAATGTTTTTTTTTTAAATAACTTTTCTTCTAGGTTAAATTTCTATTTTTTTTTGGGTTTGTGCATATAGTGTTGGGAAAGTACCCTAGAGAAATTTCCAAAATTCATATATATTAAGAAAAAATGAAACAATGTTTGCCCCATTGTAGCCAACACCTGATCAATAATTCAAGTGCCTAAGATTCTTATTGTCTTGTCCTACTCAAGTAGTGAACTAAAGGACACTAGTAGCTTTGAGTTTTGGTGGTAGTCTCATGTTGAAACTTAGTGTCTTAAAGTAGTTTTTGATAGCTAATGTTTGTTTCCATTTCAAGGTTTTGGAATATAAACTAAGAAAAAAAAATTGGATGCATGTCCATAATATATGAATCTATAAGTAAAACTTGAGTAATTGAGTGTGGAACTCATACAACTCCCTTACAGTGTTAAAAAATTACAGCAGTTCCATAGAATATTTCATAACAATTTCAACTTTCTCATAATCAAAATACTGAAAAGCATAGTTGAAATAATAAAAAGTAGTCCATAATCACAAAAAAGGAGGATGAAAATAGTCCACAACTTATCCATCTTTTATCTCTACATATGCCACAGACCATATATTCCATCTGTGAACTTGCTTTTGGCAAAACATCTGCATCTTCATTCATTTCCCTATATATATGATGAAACAAGACAACATTAAAATTTGATTTGTAAATGTATAGTTCATTGAAAATGGGACTTAACATATACTTCTCTAAATTGTATGAACCCCTCATCAAATTTGTCAATTTGATGAGGGGTTCATACAATTTCATTCCCTCCCAGAAAAAGGAGCGTTTGACTCGATCATAGTTTTTGGTAAACCCTGAGTGCCCAACTGTGGGTGAAGCATGTATCTCAGAAAGCACCGTGCATTTATGTTGTGAATGTTTACTTAAATATAGATGACCTTTGTAGGAGACTGGAGAATTGTCTTGCAATTGGTGGATCAAACATGAAATTACCTTGCAGCCATTCTTAGTGAATGTCTTGGATCCAATCAGCTACAATGAAAGAGAGGGAAAAAAGGGACCCTTCATCTTCATACTTTCGGCAAAGAACATCAACAACCACATTGTCTTTTCCATTCTTGTAAATGATCTCATAATCATATCCAAAGAGCCTAGTCACCCATTTCAGTTGCTCTGGGGATGAAAGACGTTGCTCTAGAAAACACTTAAGGCTCTAATGATTTGTCTTAATTTGGAAGCATTTCCCCAATATATAAGGGCACCAGAGATCCACTACATGAAAGATAGCCAACATTTATTTTTCATAAATGGATTGGCCCAAATGGAGCTTTGAAATTTGTTTGCTGGTGAGGGCCAAAGGTTAGCCATATTGCATAAGGACTGCACCAATTCCTCTCCCTGAAGCATCACATTCTAGGAAAAAGGTGTTTGTGAAGTCGGGAAGGGCCAAGATAGGATTGGTGCACATAGCCTCCTTCAATGCTTGGAAGAATTGATCAATTGTTGTATTCCAAGTGAAAGCATTATTTTTAAGGAGAGTCATGAGAGGTGTTGTAATTTTTCCATGATTCTTGAAAAACCTGTGATAATAACCTGTTAAAACCAGAAAACCACGCAAGATATTGACAGTCTTAGGTCAAGGCCAATCCTGCATTGCTTAAATTTTCTTTGGATCCACCCTAACACCATCTTTGCCAACAATATGACCCAAATACTCCACTTCCGAGGCTCCAAAAGAAAATTTAGATTGCTTGAGGAAACATTGGTGATGAGAGAGTAAATGAAGAACTTTATCCACATGAACAAGATGGGCAGTCCATTTTTTACTATAGATGAAAATATCATCAAAGAAAAATAAGAAAAAATGATAGAGAAAATGATGGAAGACATGATTCATGAGGCTTTGGAAGGTGGATGGATAATTACATAAGCCAAAGGGCATGAACAAGAACTCATAGTGGCTTCATGTGTTCGAAAGGAAGTCTTAGGAATGTCAACCTCTTTCATATGTATCTAGGGATAGATAGAACGAAGATCAAGTTTAGTAAAATACTGGGCACCACTTAATTCATCCAAGATATCATCAATGACAAGAATGGGAAACTTAACTTTGATGGTCAATTTATTGAGGGTACAAAAGTTAAGACACATGCGCTAAGAGCCTTCTTTCTTAAGGACCATGAAGATAGGAGAAGAATAGGGGTTAGTACTAGGAAGTATAACACATGTGGCGATCAATTCTTGGACAATTTTATCAATTTCATTTTTCTGTGCAAAGGGATGGAAGTAGGGACGAACATTGGGAGGAAGGATGCTAGGGATGACAGGAATGGAATGATCATGAACACCATAGGAAGGGAGAATTCATTGGGGAGTAGAAAAAATAGATTGATGTTTGGAGAGGATGGATTGGAGGTCGGGATGCACAGATGGTATCTCAGTAGCTTGAATGGAATGGAGTTGTGAAATAATTCATGAATGCCCTTTTTTTAGGAGCTTTTCCATGCGATGGGAACTGATGATCTTAGGTGAACTGATTGTGATTCCTTGGAACTTATACTATTGGCCCTCCTAGGTGAATCACATGGTTAATTACTTAAAATCCATGAGGATGGGACCCAGAGTCCTCAAGCATTCACAACCTAGCACAATGTCACAACCACCCATGTCAATAGCAAACATATGAGATTTCATGTCGTATTGACCAATTTGGAGATGCACGTTTTCACAATGCCCCCACATTTCATGGAACCTCCACTGGAAATCATGATTTGAAAGTTATTGACCACACAGATATAACAATTAGTTTCTTAGGAAATGCAATGATGAATAAAATTATGGGTGCTACCACTGTCAATGAGAACGATGAATTTCTGATGCTTAATGTGGCCAATTACTTGAGGGTTTGGGGAGTCGAGAAGCCAGTGAGAGAATTCATGGAAATGACTGGTTCAACTTTTGGAGAGTCCACTGGTGGGGCCAGATCAGTTGGGTCAGGGTACTCAGCCACAAGAGGAGCCTTAACCTCTTCTTCAGAAACATCTTCAGATATGGCCATAAAGATATTTTGTTCCTTACACTTGTTCCCAGGAAAATATTTTCCAGCACAATTATAACATAGGCCCTTGAGTTAGCATTCATCCATTTTGGCCCTTGTCAATTTGTGTATCTTTAGTGGAGAGGAAGGAGGGGTGGGAGTGAGAGGTTTAGGGTGTGGAATAAAAGATATTTTTCTGGTTTGAGCAGAGATAACTTTTTTTTTCTTCCTTATCTCTTTTAGTAGCTTCCACCCTACTCTGGGGGTGAGCCATGAGGACATGTGCACAAATATCTTCCTTGAGTCCACTGATAAAGCATTCTCAGAAAAAATCATCAGACATGCCCTCTGTGTGGAAATCCAAGCACTCAAAAGAGGCTATAAAGTCTTCCATTGTGCCATATTGTTTCAACTTAGTCAAGAGACATAAATGGTGGGTGTCAGTGTTGAAGTGTTCATAAAGATTTACAACAAATTGTCTCCAAGACACATACCCTTGGAAATCATTTTTTTTCCACTGCCACCATTGCCAACGTTCCTAATCTAGATGGAGAACACCATAACAGAGTTTGTAAAACTCATCAGTAATTCCATACAAAGATAAATAATGTTCCATTTGGGTGACACAACCGGTGGGATCCAAGACATGAAATTTGTTCGCATCCACTTGAGGAAGGCAAAGTTCTCATTGAAAAGGAGGGGATTGAAAATTATGGGAATGGGAGGATGTCTCACCTTTAGGGGGAAAAGGTTGGTCAGATGAGTCTACAGGAATATTCATTTTATTGCAGATATTGGCAGCGAAGGATTCAAGTTGGGTAGAAATGTCATGTTTTAAGTTGCCCATTTGGGAACTAAGTTTCCACACTTCTTGCTGGGTCTCTTCAAAATTAGAGGATAAAGTCTTGAAATGAAATGAGAAGGTATTGAAGCGGGCTTCCAAGTCTTGGCTACAGGTGTTGGTCATGATGAACGGGGCAGGTGGGACCAATTAGAAAAAAAAATGTTACGGTGAAGGGTATCACAATTATCGGGGCAAAGAGGGGAATTTAATTGGGTAGGTCCTAAATAAAGGGATTCGGAAGGGAGCGGGACCAAAAGGGAAAAAAAGTGGAAAATTGATAGGTGTTATTGCGACCATAATGATAAAAGGAGTCTAATGGGGTAGGTCTCAAATAAGGATACTAGGAGGTTCCAAACTTTTTTTTTTTTTTAACTCCTGCCAAGTTATACTCCAAACGAAATAATATTTCAGAGGCAAAATGTTGGAATTCTTAGCAGGAAAAAATATGTAGTAATTTTGCAACCCTAATGCAAATGGAAAAGTTGTATTGAAATAGATATTGTTTGTTCTTGATTTTGTTCTATTCCCAAGGGTTAGGGTTTGCAGGGCATCTATAGTCAAGGTTTTTCCCCGTGCTATAGCTCTTTGATATACGTGTGGGGTCCAACAGTAGTACTTGACCCAATATATCAGGGCACCAACTAAGGAGGCTAGACCATACCCTTATTCGTACTACCTGACTACCTAAGTACTAGAGAGTCACTTCTCGAGTGTTGTTCTCTGCGACACTATAACCTAGAGGGGCTTTCACAGTGCAACATATTAGATATCATTTTGTGGATTAACTACTTATAGTAAGTCATTAATCTATGACCCATATCCATGAGTATTAGTCCCAGTTAATCCCAAAAATGATATCTAATATGTTGCACTACGGAAGCCCCTCTATGCTTAAATAATAAGAGTGAAGGGAGCTCTAACTGGATAGTTTGTAAGGCACAATACTAGCTAAGGTTTTGCAAATGGGGTAGCAAGCTAAGTGGGCTTGATTGTGGGGAAAACTCCATAGTTAAGCGTGCTTGAGCCATAGGCGTTCTGGGATGGGTGAGCACCTGGGAAGTCTTGGTTACCAGGTGCAAGCCCCGGAAGTGATGATTGATGCTATGTGATTCATTTCTCTGGTTTCAATCCCACTTCTTCACCCCCGTGAGCATCACCCGGTGCAATGAGTGCTAAGTGGACTATTCAAATCATGAGAATTATTGGTCAGTTGCAACTAATACTCATGGATATGGGTCATTAATTAATGACTTACTCTATGCAGTTAATCCCAAAAAGGATATCTGACACTATAGCCGTCAAGCGACTGATCGGTTTATCTACGAAGGGCTTATGTATACAGGTGTTTTCTGATGCGCTACCACTTGAAGAGGTACCAACAGGGGTTACAAGGGTGGCCAACATATGTGTGCTTAAGTAACACTTCTATTTTATGAGTGTATTACTCCCCGACCATGGGTTAATGCGCATAATGACAAATCTTTGTAGATTAAATACACTAGAATAAGTCTCTACCCTGAAAAACAAAATTACCCACAGTTTCTTCCAAGGAAAGCACTATGATACCACTTGCAATATTCCTGATACAATATATTATGCAGAATAGAAAATATATAGCAAGAAATGACAAAATAATAATGATTTGTCCAGAAAATTATCAAAAGAACATCATAATAACACCAGAATAATCACTAGGAAGAGAAAATTTATTATGATAACAATATTCGCTTGCCTCTTCAAGGGCGCAACCTCTAGCAGATCAGAGCTCTATAACAATAATATCCAACACCAAACTTCTCATACCCTCGAATCTTATTTATATTAAATCTGTCTACCATAAGAATAATCTAGAGGAAGATCTTCTAGAAGTGGAAGCTTCTATTAGATCTACTTACATTTGACTTAATCTTCCTTATTTCTAGGCCTTATTAATATTGGCCTTTATTACATGGAAAATATATTATTCTATCTACATGAGCAGTTAGGGAGGTTAGGTCCCTAACAAATTTCCTCCCCCTGGACCCAAAATTATCTATAATGTCTCGCTACAAAAATGTCATGTCCTCCTCCTGGATCCAAACCTCTCTAAATGCCTTCCTAAAAAAGTTGCAAGCAATCAATATGGATTAATGGATGAACTATTTTAAACACATGAACATTCTTATGGCAACAAGGAAGATAAAAAAAATTACATAAATACATTGATGCAAAAGTGCAAACCAATGATGAGCTTTATACAAGATGAATATAACATAAAATGTAACAAAAATTGGAATCATAAGTCATAGGGGATGTTCTCTTTATTTTAAAAGTGAAGAAAACTTCATCTAGATCACATATTATTGTTTAATTATTGTCCTAATTTGGAAGATTCTCCTCTTGGAAACTGGAATTCCTATAGAAATGAGATCAAATATCATGAAGTGTAATCATTCCCATAACTAACCTATGATACTAGTTCCCTTAATTAGAGAGACCAAACCACATTAGTAAAAGGTAAGTGTTACCAAAATAATCAATATTATTATTCATATTACTTATGGCTAATCCTTGTGAATACAAGTACCAACTACTTGGAGTACATGGAATTTATACTAGCTTTGTTACTAGTGAGATTCATTGTAGCATTCTGCTCATATATGTTACAGTACATGATCTATTTCCATATGTTCCAGGTTAAACTCATATCAATTACTAGAGTGCATGTATAGGTTCAAGCACACTAAGCAATGATACTATGTGTGATCTCTACTCTATTCCCATAATATTCATACTAGTAATTCACCTAATCACTTGTTGTAATGTGAGTAATAGAGATACTACACTATTCCTGGAAATGAGTAACATGAGATTAGTAAACACTATAAGCTAACTCTTATCATATTCATGGATGTAGGTACCTTACCTAATTATCTATAACATGTGATTCTAACCACTATAAGCTTGATTTGTTCCCCTTAGTTCTATATTGTAATTTGTTTCATATATGATTACTATGGATTTTGTACTCTCCATATCTTGTTCAAGATATAAGACTAGTTATAGAATATATGTAAGCTTATGTTGATTATGTAAATATAGAGAAAACAAAATCTACTTATGTGCTCATATGTAGTGGATACATAGATTTTATTAGGTAAATATAACCAATCATGTTCTCTATAAACATCATAATGTTCTAATTATAGGGACACTATGATTCCCATTACCCATACTTGCTCCGAGTAACCCTTTTCATTGACTACTAGTAGTTAAACCTTTGTATGATATTAGAACATCACCATAATGGGATTAGAGCCACATATTCATGATAAATCACAAAAACTATCCATTATAAAGATGGCAATTGTGAACATGGTTTTGAACCAAAGTAGAAGGGTTTAGAAGGTAGATCTTTGGCTAGCAAGGAGATAGAAGAGTAATCCAAATTCATATTCATGATAAATCACAAAAAATATCCATGATAAAGATGGCAATTGTGAACATGGTTTTGAACAAAAGTAGAAGGGTTTAGAAGGTAGAGCTTTGGCTAGCAAGGACATAGAAGAGTAATCCAAATTCAAGGAAATACCAAGAAGGAAAATTCAAATAAAGAAAACTCCAACTGATGTAGCAAAGGAAAGTTTCGCTTATTGTGCTAAACTTGGTCATTTTGGAGAAAGATCACAAGAAAAAGAAGTTAAATTTTTATTAGTTAAGAAAAGAGTCACTCATGTAATTATGTCTATGAATAAGATAACTATAGTGCAGAAGTTAGAGAAATAAACATTTTACTACACCATGACAACTAAAATCCATCTAAAGATGCATGATATTCAGGGTGCCACAAGGCACATGTCACACTAAGAGGAGTGGTTTGCATCATTAGATGACAAAAAAAAATCGAGAAAAAATTGCATTAGGAGATGATATGATACTAATGGTCAAAGGTCAAGAAAAAGGCCCCTATGAACCTTATAGAAGATGAGATGGAATCCGACATATATTTGAAGATCATTTTCAGAGAATTTCAGGTCAGTTGGATATTCTGCTTTAGCACCTAGAAATTCCACCTGAAAAACAAGAAAGGACTACAACTAACTATATAGGTGTTGAGCCAATGTCACCTTGCTCTGAAATTATCTCACTTTGGATTGGTTATTTTCCAACCATAGGGGGAGCTTACCTAAATAGCCCATAGTATCAACTGATAATCAAAGGGGCAAGTATGGTCT
This sequence comes from Picea mariana, assembly GCA_032191745.1. Taxonomy (NCBI): domain Eukaryota; kingdom Viridiplantae; phylum Streptophyta; class Pinopsida; order Pinales; family Pinaceae; genus Picea; species Picea mariana. Next base: position 86,225 of record JASDQU010102579.1, on the reverse strand, counting down.
TAAACTAATAAAATAAGTTGTTTTCTGGATTGAAATCATATATAATTGAGGAAGTATATAAGTGTGCAACAAACACACAAAACTTGGAATCAATTCTAAATGCAAAATGACCAAGTATAAGATTAAATGGATGATAACCTCCTTCTATTATGTGTTAAATAAGTGTGGGACAACAAGCTAAAAACACTTTAAAGTGCCAGACAATAAAATCGATAAACTAGGTACTAGATATAAATGGACATATAAACCAATGTGCATGGACAATTGGGACATCCTATATCTATGTAGAACCAGAGCTAGAAACCATGTTAACCTTGTTGTTTTTATGCGTAAAATGAAAATTAAATGTAAATTTTAGAATCTTAGATGATATTGTTATGCAAGTTTGGAAAATGTTATAGTTTACCCTTGTTTGTGTGTAAAAAGTAAAAAAACTAGCAAATCAAACTTGTTCTTTTTTGATAGAAAACTCAAAAACTAATACAAATCTAACATAAATTACTTATATGCATAAAAAATGATCAAATATTAGTTCAGTTTGTTTTTAAATGATTAAATATTGGTTTATTTTTTGGGGAAGGCACTAGCATAAAAAAAAAACTTTGGAGTTTAATTACTACAAACTATTACTAGTAATTGATCATGGTGAAAAATTACATAGAGATAGAATCTATATAATCCTGGAGTAAAGACTTAATTAAATGAGATCTAAATGTCTTTATTTTCTGGAAATCATTAGTAAACTATTTCCCTTTCACTGGAAGCTTCCTAGGATGGAGGATTGAAATGGCTTGAGGGTAAACTTGGTACTTGACCCATGGATGGGAGAAAATGAAGTATATAAACTTTTTGGAGACCTTATGTAGAATAAGAACTATTTCACCTAGTAAATGTATGTCATACGAATATCAGTAATTTATGGATAGTTATATGGATAAAGGGGAAGAGAAAAGGTGGAAGTGAGCATATTTATGGAAATTGAAATCCCCATGAAAATTGGAACTTTATTGTGGCTTGCCCTCACAATAAAATATTGACATGGGATAATTTCTAGAGGAGGTTTTGCAATGGTCCTAGCATGTGTTTCTTGCACAAAGAAATGGATGAAAGAATAAGTTAACTCTTCATTGGGTGTCACTTCTCTAAAACTCTATGGGAAGCTACAAATATTTTAACAGGATGTAAAACAAATTGGACTAGGTATAATATTGAGGGAGACCAGCAGAAGCAATTTAATGATAAATAGGTAACTAAGCATCCGACTCTCCCAATTGTAGTTATATGGTCAATTTTTTTTCTAAGAGAAAACAAATCTTCCAAGATATTTCTCTAGGCCCTACTAATTTTTTTCATGTGATAAAAATTTCCTTTAATAATATACCCAAGCCCAAGATAAAAGTGAAACATAGACAAATCACTAAAGTTATAATTAATAACAATTATCCTTAGGGTTTTTTTTATGGAGACTCCAAAGGTAATATAGGATCATGTGGTGTAGGAAGTTTTATTTATTCTAACATGCATTACATATCTCAAAAATACATCTAGCCACTAACTATTGAATAATCCATTCGAAAGGAAAACAAACCTATCCATTAATGTGTCTATTTTTGGAAGGTTATAGAACCATATTTTCCTCTGGTGGGTAACTGGTTTGTTTGGAAAGCAGTCAATGGAGAAAATGTTCCTAAAAAAGTTTAAAATAGTTCCTTCCAACCTTTCATTGGTTTTTATCTGCCTCTCTCTCCCCCAAGTTGGCCTATAACACATTTGAAATGCATATAGACATTAGTATAAATACTTATATTGAAAAAAAAAAATTACAATAAAATTGTGATGCATCCATTAATAGTTACAAAATTTCAAACATGCTTGATACTTGTGAATCACTAACAAGAACATTTTCCAAAATGGACGAATGCTTCCCCATACCCAAGGTTTCGTCCTAGTTACCTTGAGATTTGAAAATTTGAACTGTAAGTCATTTCGTTTTTAAATTAAAATTTGAAATGAAACTGTAGTTTTCATAACTAAAAAAGTTTCAAACATGCAATTATACCTTTGAATCGCCAACCAGAACATTTTCCAAAATGGAAGAAGGCTTTCCCATACCCAAGGTTCCCTCCTAGTTACCATGAGATTTAAACATTTGAATTGTAAGTCATTTTGTTTTTAAATTAAAATTTGAAATGACATTGCAATTTCCATAACTAAAAATGTTTTAAACATGCAATTATACCTATGAAGTCACATTCCATGATAAATGACCCTAGTTCAAAATTTAGTGTTGAATCATTTAACATCCGAGTGAACTGCAATTAATGAGCATAAACACTTTGTGTTAATTCATATGTTGTGATGAAGTGGATTGAATAAAAAAATAATTATCATCCAATGCATGAAACATTTGACTCGATTGTAATACATAATGATCCCATGCCCTCTTTGTCACTCCCTATTAATTCTTTCCGGCCATTGTGACAAAACTTTGCATAAACACGTACCTCTTCGAGGCTCATGCAGTCTATCTCATCATTCATCTTATAAACAAATCTTTCATGGGCACTATATCACACTCTATGCTCGTCCAAACCAACATCAATACCAATAGGAGTTGAATTTATATTATCTTCTATTGCATCCCTTGCATCCTCGCCAACTTGTGAAGTGGCCTCCATCTCCAAAGGTAAAGAAACCACCCTTGTTGGACAAGATACCAAGGGTGGTGGAGGTCTAAGAAATGGTGGATCTCGAAATGCACCTCTCTCATTATATGTTTGACCTTTATCAACACCATAATACTTGGATGGTAGTTCAATATTATCTTAGTGTATATTCTCAAAAAAATCTCCATAAATAAATCTCGCAAAATAATATGGCACCTCATCATTCCATGGAAATATGCCATCTGCTGCCAAAAATCGATCATAAATATGGATAGCGATGTTAGGGTGCTTGAAATATTGCACCTTCAATATCGGTTTCTTTGGTCCTTCCTTAAAATTAAACAATGATTTTGCTTGCTCTTTTGAGACCCTTTTCTTTATTTTGGGCCATTTATCATGGCCCACCACTGCTTTCTTGCATCTCCTCATCATATCAATGGAATTATTGGTTATTGGCCCAATGTTGTTATATACATCAATGAAGTTTCCAAACGAATGAAAAATAACCTCCAAGCTTTGTTTTCTCTCAACAGGGAGATCCATTTACTGAAGATCCTGCTTCAACTTTGTATGGTGGGATGTGAAGTGTTTAATGTTAATTTCTTCAGTAGTGCCTTCCCAAGGAGGCACCTCACCAATGTCTGAGGGATAGGTGGTAATAGGGGTGTAATCTTCATTTTCATGAAAATGCACCTCTCATTCACCTTCACCCTCACCCTCCGCTTGATATTCACCTTCTACTTCACTACTTCCCCCAACATTATGCAAATCCTCTACACATTTAAAAAAAAACTCATATAGTTATGAAAATGCACAAAAACATGTCCATATGAGCTTGATTTATATAAAAAAAAAAAAAAATTTACTAGTTGTAAGTTGTTGATGTGATTGGGGGTGTACATTGGCTGATAGGGGGGAATGTTTGTTCAATCTTGATCAATTACAACTTCCCTATAAATCATCACCACTAGAGGATTGCATTGATCCTTCGTGCAATGGATCACTTGTTGCATCACCTTCAAATGATTGTGCTCTCTCTTCTTTATGCATGACTATATATAAATGAATTTTATAGTTTTCTAGACTGACTAGATCTCCATTTTTGACTGAACTCCCTTACTTCACTAGTTTCCACTGCCTAACTAGGATTCTTTGTCGAACCAGGGGTCCTTTTCGTGCTAGGGGTCACTTTATTTATTTCATTCGAATTCCTAAAGCATTTTCGAGGCATAATTGGAGGCTCACGTTGCAACAAATCCTCTAGATCCATATATATTATATATGTGTATCGATATGCAAATGTATGACAAGCAACAATTGCATGTGTCACAAAAAAATTATGTTAATCAATTGAAAATATTTTAATTTACATCAAACCAATTCCATTCTTCATCTGGTGGTTATTCATATTGAAACTCCAAAGTGTCAATCCCAATTTTATTAGTTTATTAAGAAAGGTATAGAACCTGAAATATTGAAGAGTTCTATAAGAAAGTGCATGTTGCCATTTGAGCAACCCCGTCAATCATACACTCTAAGAAACATTTCCTTAAAGTGAAGAAGCATTACTTGACAATGAAACTAACCTATGAAAAGATAATTGAAAACTTTATTGCTCGATTAAAATCTTTTAATGTCGATGTTGATGAAGATAATGATGAGTAAATTATTAAAGTTATTGGATCAACTATTTGTTTTCCCCTTCCTTTTTGTTGAATTGCAAAACTTGCAAAAAAGAGGATTCTCGGGGGTGGAAGGCTTTATGGAATATTAATAATACTCTTAAACGAAAGGTGTATATGCAATGTGGACATGATGACTTTCTTTAATACAATATATAGTAAACCACATTATTGCACCATTCATGGGGTAGAGTTGGTCACTTCTTAAATATTGAAGATGGATTCATCTTAGAAGGAATCATTTTCTCTGTTGGCATAAGATGAGGGAAGGAGGAATCACCTACATGATTATCCATGATCATTCCCTTTTGGTACTTTTTCTTGAGAAATTCAAGGTCAAAATCCCATTGAATAAGGATCCATCAAACCATATGTCTAGTGAAGAGGTTAATCTTCCTAAAGAAATAATAGAGAGGTTTATGTTGAATAATGACATGAATTTTTTGGTTAATAATGTGATGTCTAAGACTCTTGTTAGAGAAGATCAAGTCCAAGATATAATTATCAACTTATAATTTTATTTGACCTCATAGGGGACAAATATGCCACTGATACAATAGATAGTACTCTCAAGGTCTTGGTCACCAATGTGCACAATATCAATGGGTGATCATCAATAGGATGATAAAGGAGGGGAGGATAAATTATAATTATTTGGTATTATAAAATCGTTTTCGAGTTATTCATATCCAATTAAGTGGAGCATACTCGTTTAGGAGGGAATTTATAGATAGTAATTGTGAGAAAAAAAAGCTAGGGAGCATAATAGTACCTAAATTTTTCCTAGGAAAGAGAATATTTTGGTAATCATATGGGGAAACATCATTTCACAAATAACATGGATTTTATTTAGGTCAATATTAATTCCACAACAATAAATTATCACCGCTAGAATCCTACTAGATTCAACCATAAAAATACATTTCTAAAGATTAAATTTTCCTTAAGATAAGAGGCATTGATATCTTGAAATTCAACACAATCATGGATGAACCCAATCTCATTCATGATGGGGACTTGAGTGAAGATTCTTTGAGTGCTCATCTATTTCGATGTTTATTATAATTATGACTTCATAAAAAAGGTGTTAATTTTCTTCTTCAAAGAAAGGAGGAGTGGAGGAAGGAATTCCTCACATTGGACTTGTAAGAGCACATTATAGGGTGGGAGAAGAGGGTTGGTATCAATCATTAGGAATCTCTTTGAAAGTGGAGAAACTTGAGCTCCCAAAGGGTATTCCATCCCTCTTAGAGAACATGAGCTCAATGATACTCTCATCGTTTTGAAGGATATTCTTTAGCTATAAGACACCATATGAATGGTGTGATCCAAATCCCAGGTGTGAATGGGTCGATCGACAAAATTGGTTTTAACAATGTTATACACATGTAGGGATAAGAGAAGCATATATAGATAAATCTGCCTTATTATAAATAAACAATAATTCTATGTTAAATCCAACATAATGACAAAAGGTCCCTGTAGAGGTGTTGAAGATGATAGGAGTATGCAATCCAAGAGTATGGAATAGGTGGAAGAGAGATTATATGAATATCTGTATCTAATTCAAGTGTGTTCTTATACGATGTTGATGCTTGAAATAAACATGTCAATAAATATGCCTTATTATAAATAAACAAGCATTCTAGGAGGTGTTGAAGATGATAGGTGTATGCAATCCAAGAGTATGGAATATGTGGAAGAGATATTATATGAATATGTGTCTCTAATTCAAGTGTGTGCTTATAAGATGTTGATGCTTGAAATAAACATCGAAGAATTAACACAAAAAAAACTCTTGTAGGGTTGATCAATATGGAAAGGGAAATGTAACCTAGGCTCTTGTATACCCTAAACCCAACATTCATTGGAAAATTGTTTTGTTAAAATAGTCACTGGAGATATTCTACTTTACAGATATTAAATATCCTCTACCTTATAGATATTAAGTATCGTTAAGAATTAATTGTTTTTTCTTAAGTTAGTGATGAATTAATTATTCATTCATGTTAATATATACTATGATTAATTAGATCGTAAGTATATAAACCAATTATAATGTAAAAGCAATAAAATGACATGAGTAAAATGCATTTGTAAAAATCATGTAAATGGCCACTATCAAATCAAAGGAAATGGTGTACAAGTTTAAAACAAAAAAAACTAATCAACAACTAAAATATTTTAAAGAAAAATGAAGAAGGCAAAGTCGATCATAATGTACAAGAAAGAAATAGATAAGGCCAGAAATATAATTTCATTAAAATATTTAATAGAAAAATATTATAGCCCAATTGATAGGGATGATAATTTTGAGATGTTAATTGGTTAGGATTTCAATGAGTGTGATGTTTCCAAAACTATATGATACTCATAAAAATATGTAATAAAATGGAATAAACCTTGTATGATTAATAGTTTAGAAGATCTACATCAATATTAATTATTTGGAAGGAATCTACCTACATCGTTTGATTAGTCTTGTATATTTGAGTAGAAATGTATAACCACAAATGCATATAAACAAATGTAACATTGTTGCAAATATACTTCTCAATTTGTGATATTTCCTTTAATATTTATTAAGTATTCTTTTAATATCCCATTTAAAAAATAGAAAAAAAAATGATGATCATTTCCTAATCTATTAATTTGTAGAGTATCATTGAGGAATAGGAACCTAAAATATGATGGATATTGTTAGAAAACAAGATCGTAGAACAATAAAATAAAAAATATGTGGAAATAAAACACAAAAGATACACAATACAATAGAGACATAGATATTCGTGATTCACCCAGCGTGGGCTACGTCCACTAGAGAAATTGTCAGTTCCTTACTTTTTAGTATCCAGGAAATGAAGGGATACAACCTACAACACAACCATTGTGACTTCCTCTTATTTATCTCAAAGTTTCCTCTCTCAAAATATAATATTCACTCTCATACACAACCACAATAAAATTCCCTCATACAAAAATGGGTTTCCTTTTTTTGGAGAAAAACCCTAACATAACTTGTACCGTCATATATACAACCTTATAATTAACAATACAGATTGACTACTAAATTTCAATATTTTACAAGGCAATTTTCCCAAAATTTTCCTCAGGGGGCAGTTGGCCCCCATTCCCCCCAACCGGGGGGGTAGGTCACCCCCGAACCACCTTCATTTGGGGGACATCCCCTGAACCTCCAACAAAAGGGGTTTAGGAATACATGCTTATGCATCGGGAATATAATCAGTCTCTACAACTAATAATCTCCACTTGGAGACTGATCACAAAAACTTTGTTGTTGTTGTACCTACTAGACTATGATCCACCTTGGACATGGAAAATTTTTCACCTTCACCTTCATGCTTGAAGCACAGTTAAAACTTATAAAGAACTCAAATTATCCCTAGTTACTACCTTTGTCCTCAAGTCTTGATATGAATAAATTGCTACGGAATGGTAGCTAGCTCCCAGGTGGCATCTTCTAGTTGTCTGTCCTTCCACTGAACCAAAACTTCCTTGATAGTGTGTTGGCGGAGACAACGCTCACGTTGGTCCAATATTGTTTGTGTCTGCAACCAAATGGAACCTTCTTCATCCAACTTAGGTAGACTAGTATGAGTATGGAACCTAGTGTTGAGCACTTTCTTTAAGAAGGAAACATGAAAAACAGGGTGGAGCTTAGAGTGACTGGGAAACTCTAACTAGTAGGCCATGGGCCCCCCTCTCTTGAGAATACAATAAGGACCATAGAATTTGTGGGAGAGTTTTTGATAATGCTGGGCTTTGATTGAAGTCTTATTATAAGGTTGGAGATGAAGAAACAACTATTCCCCTTCAACAAATTCACGTTCAGAACGACCCTGATCTACTTTTTGTTTCATGTGATTATCGGCCATGACTAAATTTTATTTGAGAGTACAGAGGATGGCCATGAAGACTGTAAGAGTTTGATCCACTTTCTAAACCTTGGAGACACTAGGCATGTATGATGCAATTGAAGGTGGCGTTTTTCCATAGACTTCTTAAAAGGGAGTCATGTAAGTGGTGGTGTGGTAAGAAGTGTTGTACCACCATTCAGTGAGAAATAACCACTAAACCCACTGATTTTTTTTGTTAGATGAAAAACACCTAAAATTGGTTTCCAAACACTTGTTGACTACTTTAGTTTATCCATTAGTCTGAGGATAATATGTTGGGCTGAGATGTAATTGGGTTTTATGGATTCAAAACAATTCTAGCCAGAAAGTGTTGGTGAAAGTTGGATCATGGTCAGAAACAATAGAATGAGGCATGCCATGGATTTTGAAGATATTATCCATAAAAAAATGAGCTATGGTGGATGTTGTGAATGGGTGTTGAAGATAACATATATGAGCATATTTAGAAAGATGATCCACTACTACCATGATGATTGATGTATTGCCTTATTTAGGTAAGCCAACAATGAAGTCCATAGAAATATCTGTCCAAATAGTAGGTGGGATCGAAAGCGATTGGAGTGTGCATGGATATTTGATTGTCTCTCCCTTATGGCATTGACATGTATCACATTCAGCCACAACGGTGCGGATGTATTGTTTCAGATTGCCCCAGAAAAAAGAACATTTGACCCTTTTATAGGTTTTGGTAAAAACATAATGCTTAGTTGTAGGAGAAGCATGAAACTCAAAGAGTACAGTGGATTTAAGGTTTGATTGTTTGCTTAAATACAGGCAACCTTTATAACAAATATTATCATGGTGCCATGAGTACCCTGAAGAAGCTTTTGGATCATGCTGTAGTGTTTGGATCAATCTTGAAATATTGGGGTTTTTCAACCATTCCTAGTGAACCTCCTGAAGCCAATCTATGACAATGAAAGAGAGGGGAAAAAGGGACCCATCTTTTTCATATTTCCAAGAAAGTGAATCAACCACCATATTTTATTTTCCTTTTTTTTAGATGATCTCATAATCATATCCAAATAGCTTGGCTACCCATTTTTGTTGCTCTAGTGAAGAAATTTTTTGTTCAATAAAATACAGAAGGCTTTGATGATCATTTTTTATTTGGAAGCGTTTCCCTGAGAGATAAGGACGCCAAAGTTCCACAACACGAAAAATAGCCAACATTTCCTTTTAATAGGTGGATTGGCCCAAATGGCACTCGAAAAATTGTTTGATGGTGAAAGCCAAAGGTCGACCATCTTGCATAAGGACAACCCCAATGCATTTTCCCAAGGCATCACACTCTAGTACAAAGGCCTTTTTGAAGTCAGGGAGATCCAGAATCGGAGTAGTGCACATAGACACTTTCAAATCTTGGAAGGAATGGTCAGTTGTTGGATTCCAAGTGAAAGAATTATTTTAAAGAAGCGTTGTGAGGGGAGTTTCAATTTTTCCATAATTCTTAACAAACTTGCGATAATATCTCGTCAAACATAGGAAGCCAAGTGGAATTTTAAGCGTTTTCGAGCACGACCAATCCTGCATAGCTTCAATTTTCTTCGGATCCACCCTGATACCATAATTTCCAATAATATGTCCCAAGTACTCAACTTCAGAGGCTCCAAAAGCACATTTAGACTGATTAAGAAAAATTTTGTGTTGAGATAGTAGCTGGAAAACTTGATCCACATGGGAAAGATGGGCTTGCCAAGTTTTTCTATAGAAGACAATATCATCAAAGAAAACAAAGACAAAATGACGGAGGAAAGGAAGTAAGACATGATTCGTGAGACTTTGAAAAGTGGAGGGAGCATTACAGAGGCTGAATGGAATAACCAAGAACTCATAGTGACCCTCATGAGTTTTGAATGCAGTCTTGGGAATGTCTTCTTCTTTCATATGAATCTGGTGGTAGCCAGAGTGGAGATCAAGTTTGGTAAAATATTGAGCACCACTTAATTCATCCAAAAGGTCATCAATGACATGAATGGGAAATTTTTCTTTGATGGTGAGTTTGTTGAGAGCTCAAAAATCAATACACATGTGACAAGTACCTTCTTTCTTGAGTACCATGACTATTGGAGAAGAATAGGGACTGGTACTAAGATGAATGAAACTATCTTCTAGAAATTCTTGAACAATATTCTCAATTTAATTCTTCTAGGTGAAGAGATGATGATAAGATCGAACATTTGGAGGAAAATTGCCTAGAACTAGAGGAATGAAATGATCATGGACGACACAAGAAGGGGGAAGTCCCTGGGGGGTTTTAAACACAACTTGGTGTTGAGAGAGGATAGATTGGAGGTTGTGATGTACAAATGGTGTCTCAACAACCTAAATGGAATGAAGTTGGGAAATAATACCATAATGACCCTTCTAAGGAGATTTTCCTTTCGGTGGGAACTGATGATCTCTGGTGACCCTACTGTAATGCCTTGGAACTGGTGTTGTTGGCCCTCTTACTGGAATTGTGTGGTTAATTTATAGAAATCCATGGTGATAGGTTCGAGAGTGCATAACCATTACGCACTAAGTATAATTTCACAATTTCCCATGTCAATAGAAAACATATGATATTTCAGGTGGTACTGACCAATTTCGAGGCACACATTTTCACAACAGCCTCCACATTTCATGGAACCCCCATTGGAATTCATGATTTGGAAATTATTAACTGGAAGGATATCACAATTGACTTTTTGGGCAATGCGGTGATGAATAAAATTATGGATGTTGCCTTTTTTATTCTTAATGTAGCCAATTAACTTGAGGATTTGGGAAGCAGAGAAACCCATGAGTGCATTCAGAGAAATCAGTGGCTCAACTACTGGTTGATCAAAGGGTGGATCATCTAGTGGGGGTAGTTTGGGTACATGAGAAACATACACCATTTCTTCAGAAACATCCTTAGACATAGCCATAAAAATCTTATGTTCATTACACTTGTGCCTTCGAAAATACTTCTCATCGCAATTATAACAAAGATCCTTAAGTTGGCATTCATCCATTTCATCCCGAGTCAATTTTTGGATCTTGAGGGGAGTGGAAATAGGGGCAGGAAGGGTGGTTTTAGGGTGAGGAATAAAGGGTTTTTTGTTTTTGTTTTGGGATGAGACGACTTGTTTTGCTTCCTTGGCCCATTTTGTAGCTTCCAACCAAGTCTGGGGGTGATCCATGAGGACATGGGCACATATTTCATCCTTGAGGCCACTGATAAAGAATTCTATGAAAAAAACATGTGTCATGCCCCCCATTCTGAAAGCCAATTGCTCAAAGGGAGCTATAAAATCTTCCATTGGGCTGATTTGTTTCAACTTGGCCAAACAACCTAAATGATGGGTGCCAGTTTCAAAGCAATCATAGATCTCTATAAGAAATTTTGTCCAAGCCACATACCCTTAGCATGCCTTTTTACGACATTTCCACCATTACCAATGTTCAAGATCCACATGGAGAACACCATAACCAAGTTTGGACAACTAATCAGTAATTCCATGCAAATAGAAGTAGTGTTCCATTTGGGTGACCCATCCTGTGGGATCTGAGCCATCAATTTTTTTCACATCCACTCTGGGAATGCATAGGTCACGCTGAAATTTATGGGACTGAAAATTCTAGGAATTGGAGGAAGTATCACCTTCGGGGTGGAAAGGTTGGTCAGATGAGATAAGGTCTCCAAGAATATTCATTTTGGTGAAGAGATGGACAATAAAGGATTCAAGCTGGCTTGCAAACTGGTTTTCCATGTGGGCAGAAAGGTTCTTCATCATGTCATGTTTCAGGTTTTCCATTTTGGCTTCTATGGTGGAATGCATGCTGGCATTGATGGTGGTAATATTGGCATTGATTTGTCATACTTCCTTCTAGGTCGTAGATAAATTAGATGAAAAGGCATTGAGGTGGGATTCAAGGTCTTGGTTGCGGTTGTGGGCCATGGTGAAAGGGGGGCATAAGATAGGGGTGGGTGGATCCACACATAAAAGGGTTTATCGGTGAAGGGTATCACGATGATTAGTGAAAAAATGGTAATCCAATGGGGTCGGTCCCAAATAAGGGGGTCGATAGGGGGTCGGGACGACAGAGAATAAAAATGATGAAAAATTATAGGTATTACTGTGATCAGGACAAAAAGAGGAATCCAATGGGATAGGTATAAAATAAGGGTTATACTTTGATCTGAATAATATTGCAGTGTCAAAATGGCCAAATTCTTAACAAGAACAATGTGTCATAATTTCACAACCAAAATGCAGGAGGAAAGGTTGCATGACAATATATCTTGTCTTTTTTGTTTTTGTCCCAAAGGTTAGGGTTTTTAGTGTTCCTACAAACAAGGGTTTTCCCTGTGTTATAGCTCTTGGATATATGTGTGGGATTGAACAATAGTACTCGACCCAATAACTCAGGGAACCAACTTAGGAGGATAGATCGTACCCTTAGTCATATTACCTGATTAACTAGGTACTAGAGAGTATCTTCCCGAGTGTTGTTCTCGATGGAACTATAGCAATCAGGTGGTTGATCAGTTGATCTATGTAGGGTTTTAGGATACCTAGGCCAGTATGTATACAGGTGTTGTTTGATGCACTACCACTCGAAGGGGTACTAATAGGGGTTACAAGGGTGTCCAACACAATGATATTAAAAACCTATTGTATTTCCTATGTGTATGCTTCCTCGACTACAAATTTATGTGTTGAATGATATATCACTGTAGTTTTAAAATGTCGGAACATGTATTTACCCTAAAAAAAAACCAGAATTCCTATGAAGGAAAGTGCTCTGATACCACTTGTTAGGTACCGGATCTACTATAATAGCATAAACATAAATACTGCAGAGAATAACAACATAACAAAAAAATAAGAAACCACAACACCAAAATTATACCTTTATATGTTTACTTTCCTCTTCGAGGGGGAAACCTCCAGCAGAGCAATGCTCTATTACAATAATTCTCAAGACAAACACTTCTCATGCCCTTGACTCCTATTTATGCTAAATTTATCTACCAAAAAAACAATCTAGAGGAAAATCTTTCTAGAAGCGAAAGCTTCTATTAGGTCTTCTTACATTTGACTTATTCTTCCTTATTAATAGGCCTTATTAATATTAGTCTTTATTACATGGAAAACATATTATTCTACCCATGTGAGCATTTAGCGAGCTTAGGTCCCTAACATAACCACAAGAACAACCAAAATAGAGGTAAGATTTAAAATTTTATTCAAATAGATAGTTTATGTATTTGGATGTCTAATTCAAATTACATTAGAATCAGTCCTAACTAAGGAACGTGACCTAAAGAGAATATTAAATTACCTGAAACAGGCGCTCCTCATGTCACCCAGGTGCTCCTTGTGTCACTTGAGTGTTGTATGGTATCTAGTAGTGCCACTTCTAACGCAAATTTGCTAACGGAAAATGGCGGGAAGGTCTGGAAAATGAAGGAAAATGCTCTATGGCAGGTGCTCTATGGTGGGTATCGTGGGTATCGAGGGTGCTCTTTGGAGAGAATAAAAGGAAAATGAAAGGGAAAGAAATTATTGAATGAGAAATGTGGCCTATATATAAAAAAAACACCTTTTGTTCGAACTATTGTTTTGAACGAAAGACTGTTTCGACAGAAACGATATTTCGACTGAAAAAATGGTTGTCAGACAAAAAAATTCGACACATGTATCTTGTGGCATGACTTTCGAGGGCGTCATTAGATTTAATGTTCGGACAAAAGGTTTTTCAGTCAAAAAATTGAATGAGTTGGACCAAAAAAGTTAAATCGTTCGGCCGAAAAATTGTCATTAGCATTTTTTGTGACCCAATTCTCACAAAAGTGTTACCCACATTCATGATTTTACCCATTATCCATACATATAATAAGACCACAATACCAAATGGAAGTCACTTCAACACCCACTACTCATACATATAGAGCTAACCATGTAAGGCTATCCAAAAAATTTCTAAATAATCAAAACTATATATCTAACTCTAACTCCTAAAAATAAAATAAAGGATGGAGTTTTAGAAAAAAAAAAAAAAATCAATTATTAATGCATATATGTAAAAAAAAAAATCATGAATGTGCTCTATATCCAAGAAATACAAAATCTAAAAAATTGAATTGAAAAGAGATATATCATCTTGAAATTTAAAAGTTATTGTTATCATCGTGAAATAAAAAAGTTATTGTTTTTATAACTCCATAGTAAATACAATTTTATATTATGTATATCTCTACACTTTTATTACGCCGATAGGCGTCCCCCCTATCAGAATCGATGGGTTAATTAGTCTTTTAATAAAAAATTCTAATCTTATGGCCTACAATGAAAGATGTCGGCATATTCTTCGTCGTTCACTCAAATAAATGAATAGGATTTAATGTTCTTAACTTCCGTGCATTTATGAATGCGTCCGTTTCTTTGTTTCTTTTTCACATTTACTTAATCTTGATTAAAAACTTACTGCCCTATCCATTGATTGCCACGCTTAATAATTAATTTGTATAATCAACCTCATTGCCACGTTCCAGTAATTGCCACGTTCCAGTAATTAGAGAAAGATGGTGGGTCGCTTCCTGTACCCACGACTCCGCGCGCCAGTCCACTGCAGCAGTTGTAACGATTTTATTATATGCAATGTGCGATGAGATATTTCTGAAACGTTTTGGTTTTTTATTTTTTGGTTTCTTTGGATATGAATGCGCAGGCGACGGTACAGGCAGGCCGCTTAACATCTATAGGATTGGATTTTGCATGACCAGGTTCGAATGGTGAGAGTCGCCTATCGCAGCCTCGCTGGAGCATTCTTCTCTGTGTATGGTAAGCTTGCCCCGTCCTTTATTCATTTGCATGTGTTTCAAAATACTTTGTTTCATTTGCTTTTGTTTCAGTGAGTAAGTTACATTTGCATTTCAATTTTCATGCTGTTACACATCAAGCAAAGAGAAAGGAGAGTGCTACTGCGCATCAACAAAGGAGCGAGTGCGCATCAACAAAGGAGCGAGGAGGTTCATTACCAATTATTGCTTGTCCAGACTGCCAAACTTCCATTTCATTTAGGGATTTAGGTATGTTTTATTAAATCGACCCTTCCTTTCAATTTAACCTATAAATCTTTGTTCTGCCTCTCTCCTGTAATTTGGTTTCACATTTTTGTTCCGCCTCTCTCGTGTAAGATGGC
>JASDQU010102579.1:14225-26667 GCA_032191745.1 Picea mariana | reverse complement strand
AAAACTTGGATATCTCGAATGGTGAATTCCTCTGATTTAAAGAGGAAATCCCTTCGATACAAACGTTACAGTGCATCTGAATCCTATCCTAAATCAGATCTTCTTTCTAAATCGGCATAGGATGTCCTATTCTCACGCAATCGAATGCTAATACAGGAACCGAACGAGGTGTTGCTGTTACGGCCGGTGTAACAGCTTCTTGCTGATGCTGTTTCAGCATCGCAATTCACGGGCTATTTCAGCCACGTGAATTGCGCTCTTGACTGTGTCGACCTTGACCGCTAACTGTAACGGCTTGTGTTTCAGCATCGTTGGTGGCGGTCTCCTCAGTGTTTCAACATCTGCACCTCTAAGCTTTGTAGCAGCTCTGTGTCTCAGCCTCTGCGACTCTGGACTGTATGACAGTTCCGTGTTGCAGCACCAGGGGCCTCGGACTGTGTTTCAGCAACAGGGACCTCGGACTGTGTTTCAGCAACAGGGGCTTCGGTCTGTGTAACAGCTCCGTGTTTCAGCATCTGTGACCTGGACTGTGTTTCAGTAGTAGGGACTTCAGATTGTGTAATGGCTCCGTGTTTTAGCATCTGTGTCCTGGACTGTGTTTCAGCAACAGGCTTTGAATGCTAGTCTGCAGTCTAATCAATGGTTAAGTACAAAAGTAATGTAAAATATTATGCAAAATAGATTAAGCATATAGTAATGAGAAAGGACGTTGTATACCTTGGAATGATCAGATGAAGTGATAATATGAGTCTAAATACAGGTGATCAAGAGTATAATGGTGGCAAAAAGTATAGGCAAAAAGGTGCATTTTGTGGTCCTAACAGACATACCGTGCAGGAGCTCATGGAAAGGAGCCCATGAATGTCTTCAATCCAAGGAGTATGATGCAGGAGCATCGCCAGCACCATCAAGCGAGCCAACGCGGAAGCGGAGGATAGCTGGACAAGCCAGCACAAATTTTTGAAAATGCTTTGGAATTGTTGCGCAAATCTTAAATGACTCATTTAAGAGATGGCGCACTTGTATATTGTAATGGACCTTGAGCCTTTAAGCTCTCGTCCTTTAGTAGATAGACGACATTTAATTTAGTTAATGTTGGCAGATAGGGACTTAATTCTAGATTTGATAGGTTAGAGTCCAAGAGGGAAAACGAATATAGACACCCTCATTTGTATCATTGTAACATTATCAAAGAAAATAATCGAAAACAGGAGCAAGAAGAGAAGAGCAAGCAGAGAGTTGTGTAAAGAACACCCATGTATAGATATTGAATTAATAGAAGAAAGCTTTGATTCAAATCCATGGTTATGTGTCTATTCTCTGTGTATTGATGTTACGCTCATGAATGTTTGATTCCTGTCATACATTTTCTTTTATATGCTGTGTATGTGATTTCATGGTTGAATTGAAGTCTGAGAGGATGAGTGAATGAGTTTCAATTGTTTCTCTAATTGAGCCAGAGAATTCCTGCAAGGAGTGCATTCGAATCGTTCGCAAGTAGTGTGTTGACAGAAGGGTTCAATTAGAGTTAGCTTTTGTCCTCATTTTCCTTGAAGGTGTAGTTAGGCACAGTGCCGTGCAAGGAGTGCGTAGGCCAAGCTAAGTCTTAGAGTGCGATTCTGAGCAGAGTGTCGAAGGACTACTGCTGCAGGAGTGCGTAGAGTCGAGAGACTTCAACATTTAGTCGAGGTTGAAGGGTTGCCGCAAGGAGTGCGTGCAAAGAGTTCTCTTTTTCTAAGAAACTTGAGATTGTGGAAAAACTCAGGAGGAGTAGGCCTTCGGATTCATCGAAGGATTGAACAAAGAGGTTGTGCATTGAAGCGTTTGAGCAAGCGTTGAAAGCTCGCATGCAGGTGAACAAGTCTTCATGGGGAGAAGTACTCTGTTCGGTTTGCAGGAATCCATTAGGAAGAACAGACGGTCAAAATCCTCCAAGAGAATTTTGCTAAGTTCTGAAGACCGTTGGATCTATACAAAGGATTGTGTATCGGGGTTTCGTAGGTTCGAGCCCATAATCTTGGCAACAGAAGCTACGAAGTCGTGAAACGCGATATCCTGACGGTTGCATAGATAGTGTGGGCCACAGGGAGTTGGAGAAGTGGAGTACAGGTGGCACGAAGTCATCGGGATCTTGCCGCGGGAAGTCCCGAGTATTTGGTGTTAGGATTCGCGATCCCGTGAAGTCTGAAGTCCTGAGAGATAAGGGATCGTTGAAAAGTCAACTCACGTGTGTATCGGCGTTTTGGTGCATCGGGTATCGGGTGTTGGAAAACTGAGGGCTTGGTATCGCGAGTAGAGAAGTCGCGATAGAGCTGAAGTCGCGATAGAGTGAAAGTTTCAACGGAGAATTCAGCGACTTCACTGACCATCGGGTCTCAGGAATCCGAGAGCCCAGCGATCAATAGAGAACTTGCGAAGCCGCGAATTCCGATCCTCCAAAAGCAAAGAAGGGAGGATCGCGTCGAAGAGAACTATCGGTGCAGATTTCCTGATAGGGAAATAGAAGAACTTTGGGGTTCTTCGGGCCGAGAGAAAGAAGATACTGTGTGTGTGCGCGTGGACCTTCCAACCTGCGGGTGGTGAAGGGGCCGCGTGGGCATAAATTTTTTATGGAGACTCCAAGGGTAATATAGGATCATGTAGTGTAGGAAGTTTTATTTATTCTAACATGCACTACATATCTCAAAAATACATCTAATACATCTAGCCACTAACTATTGAATAATGCATTAGAAACGAAAACCAACCTATCCATTAATGTGTCTATTTTTGCAAGGTTATAGAACCATCTTTTCCTCTGGTGGGTAACTGGTTTGTTTGGAAAACAATCAATGGAGAAAATGTTCCTAAAAAAATTTAAAATAGTACCTTCCAACCTTTCATTGGTTCTTATCTGCCTCTCTCTCCCCCAAGTTGGCCTATGACACATTTGAAATGCATATGGACATTAGTATAAATACTTATATTGAAAAAAAAAAATTACAATAAAATTGTGATGCATCCATTAATAGTTACAAAATTTCAAACATGCTCGATACTTGTGAATCGCTAACAAGAACATTTTCCAAAATGTTTGAATGCTTCCCCATACCCAAGGTTCCCTCCTAGTTACCTTGAGATTTGAAAATTTGAACTGTAAGTCATTTCGTTTTTAAATTAAAATTTGAAATGAAACTGTAGTTTTCATAACTAAAAAAATTTCAAACATGCAATTATACATTTGAATCGCCAACCAGAACATTTTCCAAAATGGAAGAAGGATTTCCCATACCCAAGGTTCCCTCCTAGTTACCATGAGATTTAAACATTTGAATTGTAATTCATTTTGTTTTTAAATTAAAATTTGAAATGACAATGCAGTTTCCAAAACTAAAAATGTTTTAATCATGCAATTATACCTGTGAAGTCCCAATCAATGAAAAACCTTCCATGATAAATGACCCTAGTTCAAAATTTAGTGTTGAATCATTTAACATCCGAGTGAACTGCAATTAATGAACATAAACACTTTGTGTTAATTCAGAAGTTGCAATGAAGTGGATTGAATAAAAAAATAATTATCATCCAATGCATGAAACATTTGACTCGATTGTAATACATAAGGATCCCATACCCTCTTTGTCACTCCCTATTAATTCTTTCTAGCCATTGTGACAAAATTTTGCATAAACATGTACCTCTTTGAGGCTCATGCATTCTATCTCATCATTCGTCTTATAAACAAATCTTTCACAAGCACTATATCACAATCTATGCTCATCCAAACCAACATCAATACCAATAGGATTTGAATTTATATTATCTTCTATTGCATTCCTTGCATCCTTGCCAACTTGTGAAGTGGCCTCCATCTCCAAAGGTAAAGAAACCACCCTTGTTGGACAAGATACCAAGGGTGGTGGAGGTCTAAGCAATGATGAATCTCGAAATGCACCTCTCTCATTATATGTTTGACCTTTACCAACACCATAATACTTGGATGGTAGTTCAATATTATCTTAGTGCATATTCTCAAAAAACTCTCCATAAATAAATCTCGTAAAATAATATGCCACCTCATCATTCCATGGAAATCTGCCATATGCTGCCAAAAATCGATCATAAATATGGATAGCGATGTTAAGGTGCTTGAAATATTGAACCTTCAATATCGGTTGCTTTGGTCCTTCCTTAAAATTAAACAATGATTTTGCTTGCTCTTTTGAGACCCTTTTCTCTATTTTGGGCCATTTATCATGGTCCACCACTGCTTGCTTGCATCTCCTCATCATATGAATGAATGTATTGGTCGTTGGCCCAAGGTTGTTATATACATCAATTAAGTTTTCAAAATAATGAAAAATAACCTCCAAGCTTTGTTTTCTCTAAGCAGGGAGATCCATTTGCTAAAGATCCCACTTCAACTTTGTATGGTGGGATGTGAAGTGTTTAACATTAATTTCTTTAGTAGTGCCTTCCCAAGGAAGCACCTCACCAATGTCTGAGGGATAGGTGGTAATAGAGGTGTAATCTTCATTTTGATGAAAATGCACCTCTCGTTCACCTTCACCCTCACCCTCCACTTGATATTCACCCTCTACTTCATTACTTCCCCCAACATTATCCAAATCCTCTACACATTTAAAAAAAAACTCATATAGTTATGACAATGCACAAAAACATGTCCATATGAACTTGATTTATATAAAAAAATAAAAGAAATTTACTAGTTGTAAGTTGTTGATGTGATTGGGGGTGTACATTGGCTGATAGGGGTGAATGTTTGTTCAATCTTGATCGATTACAACTTCCCCATAAATCATCACCACTAGAGGATTGCATTGATCCTTCATGCAATGGATCACCTGTTGCATCACCTTCAAATGATTGTGCTCTCTCTTCTTTATGCATGACTATATATAAATGAATTTTATAGTCTTCTAGACTGACTAGATCTCCCTTTTTGACTAAACTCCCTTACTTCACTAGTTTCCACTGCTTGACTAGGATTCTTTGTTGAACCAGGGGTCCTTGTCAGGCTAGGGGTCCCTTTATTTCTTTCATTGGAATTCATGAAGCATTTTCGAGGCATAATTGGAGGCTCACATTCCAATGACTCCTCTAGATCCATATATATTATATATGTGTATCGATATGCAAATGTATGACAAGCAACAATTGCATGTGTCACAACAAAGTTGTGTTAATCAATTGACAATATTTTAATTTACATCAAACCAATTCCATTCTTCATCTGGTGGTTATTCATATTGAAATTCCAAAGTGTCAATCCCAATTTTATTAGTTTATTAAGAAAGGTATAGAACCTGAAATATTGAAGAGTTCTATAAGAAAGTGCATGTTGCCATTCGAGCAACCCCGTCAATCATACACACCAAGAAACATTTCATTAAAGTGAAGAAGCATTACTTGACAATGAAACTAACCTATGAAAAGATAAATGAAAACTTAATTGCTTGATTAAAATCTTTTAATGTCAATGTTGATGAAGAGAATGATGAGTAAAATATTAAAGTTATTGGATCAACTATTTGTCTTCCCCTTTCTTTTTGTTGAATTGCAGAACTTGCAAAAAAGAGGATTCTTGGGGGTGGAAGGCTTTATGGAATATTAAGAATACTCTTAAATGAAAGGTGTATATGCAATGTGGATATGATGACTTTCTTTAATACAATATATAGTAAACCGCATTATTGCACCGTCAATGGGGTAAAGTTGGTCACTTCTTAAATATTGAAAATGGATTCATCTTAGAAGGAATCATTTTCTCAGTTGGCATAAGATGAGGGAAGGAGGAATCACCTAGATGATCATCCATGATCATTCCCTGTTGGTACTTTTTCTTGAGAAATTCAAGGTCAAAATCCCATTGAATAAGGATCCATCAAACCATATGTCTAGTGAAGAGGTTAATCTTCCTAAAGAAATAATAGAGAGGTTTATGTTGAATAATGACATGAATTTTATGGTTAATAATGTGATGTCTAAGACTCTTGTTAGAGAATATCAAGTCCAAGATATAATTATCAACTTATAATTTTATTTGACCTCATAGGGGACAAATATGTCATTGATACAATAGATAGTACTCTCAAGGTCTTGGTCATCAATGTGCACAATATCAATGGGTGATCATCAATAGGATGAGAAAGGAGGGGAGGATAAATTATAATTATTTGGTATTATAAAATCATTTTTGAGTTATTCACATCCAATTAAGTGGAGCATACTCATTTAGGAGGGAATTTATAGATAGTAATTGTGAGAAAAAAAAGCTAGGAAGCATAATAGTATCTAAATTTTTCCTAGGAAAGAGAATATTTTAGTAATCATATGGGGAAACATCATTTCACAAATAACATGGATTTTATTTAGGTCAATATTAATTACACAACAATAAATTATTACCCCTAGAATCCTACTAGATTCAACCATAAAAATACATTTCTAAAGATTAATTTTCCCTTGAGATAAGAGGCATTGATATCTTGAAATTCAACACAATCATGGATGAACCCAATCTCTTTCATGATGGGGACTTGAGTGAAGCTTCTTTGAGTGCTCATCTATTTCGATGTTTATTCTAATTATGACTTCATAAAAAAGGTGTTAATTTTCTTCTTCAAAGAAAGGAGGAGTGGAGGAAGGAATTCCTCACATTGGACTTGTAAGAGCACATCATAGGGTGGGAGAAGAGGATTGGTATCAATCACTAGGAATCTCTTTGAAAGTGGAGAAACTTGAGCTCCCAAAGGGTATTCCATCCCTTTTAGAGAACATGAGCTCAATGATAATCTCATCGTTTTGAAGGATATTCTTTAGCTATAAGACACCATATGAATGGTGTGATCCAAATCCCAGGAGTGAATGGGTCGATCCACAAAATTGGTTTTAACAATGTTATACACATGTAGAGATAAGAGAAACATCTATAGATAAATATTCCTTATTATAAATAAACAATAATTCTATGTTAAATCCAACATAATGACAAAAGGTCCCTGTAGAGGTGTTGAAGATGATAGGAGTATGCAATCCAAGAGTATGGAATAGGTGGAAGAGAGATTATATGAATATGTGTATCTAATTCAAGTGTGTGCTTACAATATGTTGATGCTTGAAATAAACATTGAATAATTATAAAATAAACATGTCAATAAATATGCCTTATTATAAATAAACAAGTATTCTAGGAGGTGTTGAAGATGATAGGTGTATGCAATCCAAGAGTATGGAATAGGTGGAAGAGATATTAGATGAATATGTGTCTCTAATTCAAGTGTGTTCTTATAAGATGTTGATTCTTGAAATAAACATCAAAGAACTACCACAAAAAAAAATCTTGTAGGGTTGATCAATATGGAAAGGGAAATGTAACCTAGGCTCTTGTATACCCTAAAACAAACATTCATTGGAAAATTGTTTTGTTAAGATAGTCACTGGAGATATTATACTTTACAGGTATTAAATATCCTCTACCTTATAGATATTAAGTATCGTTAAGAATTAATTGTTTTTTCTTAAGTTAGTGATGAATTAATTATTCATTCATGTTAATATATACTATGATTAATTAGATGGTAAGTATATAAACCAATTATAACGTAAAAGCAATAAAATGACATGAGTAAAATGCATTTGTAAAAATCATGTAAATGGCCACTATCAAATCAAAGGAAATGATGTACAAGTTTAAAACAAAGAAAACTAATCAACAACTAAAACATTTTAAACAAAAATGAAGAAGGCAAAGTCAATCATAATGTAGAAGAAAGCAATAGATAAGGCCAGAAATATAATTTCATTAAAATATTTAATAGCAAAATATTATAGCCCGATTGATAGGGATGATAATTTTGAGATGTTAATTGGTTAGGATTTCAATGAGTGTGATGTTTCCAAAACTATATGATACTCATAACAATATGTAATAAAATGGAATAAACCTTGTATGATTAATAGTTTAGAAGATCTACATCAATATTAATTATTTGGAAGGAATCTACCTACATCGTTTGATTAGTCTTGTAGATTTGAGTAGAAATGTATAACCACAAATGTAACATTGTTGAAAATATACTGCTCAATTTGTGATATTTCCTTTAAATATTCTTCTAATATCCCATTTAAAAAACAGAAAAAATAAAATAAAAAATGATGATCATTTCCTAATCTATTAATTTGTAGAGGATCATTGAGGAATAGGAACCTAAAATATGATGGATATTGTTAGAAAACAAGATCGTAGAACAATAAAATAAAAAATAAGTGGAAATAAAACACAAAAGATACACAATACAATAGAGACATAGATATTCGTGGTTCACCCAGTGTGGGCTACGTCCACCAGAGAAATTGTCAGTTCCTTACTTTTTAGTATCCAAGAAATGAAGGGATACAACCTACAAAACAACCATTGTGACTTCCTCTTATTTATCTCAAAGTTTCCTCTCTCAGAATATAATATTCACTCTCATACACAGCCACAATAAAATTCCCTCATACAAAAATGGGTTGCCTTTTTTTGGAGAAAACCCCTAACATAACTTATACCGTCATATATACAACCTTATAATTAACAATATAGATTGACTACTAAATTACAATATTTTACAAGGCAATTTTCCCAAAATTTTCCTCAGGGGGCAGTTGGCCCCCATTCCCCCCAATCGGGGGGGGTAGGTCACCCCCAGACCACCTTCATTTGGGGGAAATCCCCTAAACCTCCAACAAAAGGGGGTTAGGAATACATGCATATGCATCGGGAATATAATCAGTCTCTACAACTAATAATCTCCACTTGGAGACTGATCACAAAAACTTTGTTGTTGTTGTACCTACTAGACTATGATCCACCATGGACATGGAAAATTTTGCATCTTCACCTTCATGCTTGAAGGACAGTTAAAAATTAGCAAGAACTCAAATTCTCCCTCGTTACTACCTTTGTCCTCAAGTCTTGATATGAATAAATTGCAATGAAATGGTAGCTAGCTCCCAGGTGGCATCTTCTAGTTGTGTGTCCTTCCACTGAAACAAAACTTCCTTGATAGTGTGTTGGCGAAGACAACGCTCACGCTAGTCCAATATTGCTTGTGGCTGCAACCAAATGGAACCTTCTTCATTCAACTCAGGTAGACTAGTATGAGTATGGAACCTAGTGTTGAGCACTTTCTTTAAGAGGGAAACATGAAAAATAGGGTGGAGCTTAGAGTGACTGGGAAACTCTAACTAGTAGACCACGGGCCCCACTCTCTTGAGAATACAATAAGGACCATAGAATTTGGGGGAGAGTTTCTCATAATGTTGGGCTTTGATTGAAGTCTTATTATAAGTTTGGAGATGAAGAAACAACTATTCCCCTTCAACAAATTCACGTTCAGAACGACCCTGGTCTGCTTTTTGTTTCATGTGATTATCGACCATGACTAAATTTTATTTGAGAGTATGGAGGATGGCCATGAAGACTATAAGAGTTTGATCCACTTTCTAAACCTTGGAGACACAAGGCATGCATGATGCAATTGAAGGTGGCGGTTTTCCACAGATTGCTTCAAAGGGAGTCATGTAAGTGGTGGTGTGGTAAGAAGTGTTGTACCACCATTCAGTGAGGGATAACCATTAAACCCTCTAAGTTTTTCTGTTAGATGAAAAACACCTAAAATTGGTTTCCAAACACTTTTTGACTACTTTAGTTTATCCATCAGTCTGAGGATAATATGTTGGGTTGAGATGTAATTGGGTTTTATGGATTCAGAACAATTCTATCCATAAAGTGTTGGTGAAAGTTGGATCATGGTCAGAAATAATAAAATGAGGCATGCCATGGATTTTGAAGATATTATCCATAAAAAATTGAATTATGGTCGATGTTGTGAATGGGTGTTGAAGATAACATATATGAGCATATTTAGAAAGATGATCCATTACTACCATGATGATTGATGTATTGCCTTATTTAGGTAAGCCAACAATGAAGTCCATAGAAATATCTATCCAAATAGTAGGTGGGATCAAAAGTAATTTGAGTGTGCATGGATATTTGATTGTCTCTCCCTTATGGAATTGACATGTATCACATTCAACCACAAAGGTACAAATCTATTGTTTCAGATTGTTCTAGAAAAAAGAACATTTGACCCTTTTATAGGTTTTGGTAAAAATAGAATGCTTAGTTTTAGGAGAAGCATGAAACTCAAAGAGTACAGTGGATTTAAGGTTCCACTGTTTTCTTAAATACAAGCAACCTTTATAACAAATATTATCATGGTGCCATGAGTACCCTGAAGAATCTTTTGGATCATGCTGTAGTGTTTGGATCAGTCTTGAAATCTTGGGGTCTTGCAACCATTCCTAGAAAACCTCCTGAAGCCAATCTGCGACAATGAAAGAGAGGGAAAAAAAGAGACCCATCTTCTTCATATTTCCCAGAAAGGGAATCAGCCACCATATTTTATTTTCCTTTTTTGTAGATGATCTCATAATCATATCCAAATAGGTTGGCTACCCATTTTTGTTGCTCCGGTGAAGAAATTTTTTGTTCCATAAAATACACAAGGCTTTGATGATCATTTTTTATTTGGAAGCATTTCCCTGAGAGATAAGGACGCCAAAGTTCCACAACACGAAAAATAGCCAACATTTCCTTTTCATAGGTGGATTAGCCCAAATGGCACTCGAACAATTGTTTGATGGTGAAAGCCAAAGGTCTACCATCTTGCATGAGGACAACCCCAATGCATTTTCCCAAGGCATCACACTCCAGTACAAAGGTCTTTTTTGAAGTCGGGGAGATCCAAAATTGGAGTAGTGCACATAGACACTTTCAAATCTTGGAAGGAATGGTCGGTTGTTGGATTCCAAGTGAAATAATTATTTTAAAGAAGCGTTGTGAGGGGAGTTGCAATTTTTCCATAATTCTTAACAAACTTGCGATAATATCTCGTCAAACATAGGAAGCCAAGTGGAATTTTAAGCGTTTTCGAGCATGGCCAATCTAGCATAGCTTCAATTTTCTTCGGATCCACCCTGATACCATACTTTCCGATAATATGTCCCAGGTACTCAACTTCAGAGGCTCCAAAAGCACATTTAGACTGATTAAGAAAAAATTTGTGTTGAGATAGTAGATGGAAAACTTGATCCACATGGGAAAGATGGGCTTGCCAAGTTTTGCTATAGATGACAATATCATCAAAGAAAACCAAGATAAAATGCCGGAGGAAAGGAAGTAAGACATGATTCGTGAGACTTTGAAAAGTGGAGGGAGCATTACAAAGGCTGAATGGAATAACCAAGAACTCATAGTGACCCTCATGAGTTTTGAATGCAGTCTTGGGAATGTCTTCTTCTTTCATATGAATCTGGTGGTAGCTAGAGTGGAGATCAAGTTTGGTAAAATATTGAGCACCACTTAATTCATCCAAAAGGCCATCAATGACTTGAATAGGAAATTTTTCTTTGATGGTGAGTTTGTTGAGAGCTCAAAAATCAATACACATGTGCCAAGTACCTTCTTTCTTGAGTGCCATGACTATTGGAGAAGAATAGGGACTAGTACTAAGACGAATGAAACTATCTTCTAGAAATTCTTGAACAATATTCTCAATTTAATTCTTCTAGGTGAAGAGATGATGATAAGATCGAACATTTGGAGGAATATTGCCTAGAACTAGAGGAATGAAATGATCATGGATGCCACGAGAAGGGGGAAGTCCCTGGGGGGTTTTAAACACAACTTGGTGTTGAGAGAGGATAGATTGGAGGTTGTGATGTAAAAATGGTGTCTCAACAACCTAAATGGAATGAAGTTGGGAAATAATACCATAATGACCCTTTCTAGGGAGATTTTCCATTCGGTGGGAACTAATGATCTCTAGTGACCCTACTGTGATGCCTTGGAACTGTTGTTGTTGGACCTCTTACTAGAATTGCGTGGTTAATTTATAGAAATCCATGGTGATAGGTCCGAGAGTGCATAACCATTATGCACCAAGTATAATTTCACAATTTCCCATGTCAATAGAAAACATATGATATTTCGGGTGCTACTGACCAATTTCGAGGTGCACATTTTCACAACGTCCTCCACATTTCATGGAACCCCGACTGGAATTCATGATTTAGAAATTATTAACTGGAAGGATATCGCAATTGACTTCTTGGGCAATGCGGTCATGAATAAAATTATGGATGTTGCCACTGTCAACTAGAATGGTGACTTTTTTATTCTTAATATAGCCAATTAACTTGAGGGTTTGGGAAGCAGAGAAACCCATGAGTGCATTCAGAGAAATCAGTGGCTCAACTACTGGTGGATCAAAGGGTGGATTAATATCATCTAGTGGGGGTAGTTGTTGGACACACCTACCACACTTAGAGGGGGGGTGAATGAGTGTGGGGCTCTTATTCCCAAAACTTCCCTCTTGCACAAAAACTCATC
>JASDQU010102578.1:783667-797412 GCA_032191745.1 Picea mariana | reverse complement strand
AGGGTAAGATGACCTAACCTACTGACTATTCAACACTATACTCAAACACCTGAGAGGAATTCTTCTCGTCAAAGGAGGGGATGACTGCCCCACCCTGATTAAAAAGTAGCCTGTCAAGCATGCTACTATCACTAAAACAACACGCGTACAAATGCGTGCTGAGCTGAAACAGGCAGCGTGTACACGCGGTCTGGCCTTGTACAGGCCGCGTGAATGTATAAATTCTAAGACAAAAATAAACACAGGCAGCCTAGACCAGGAAGAGGCCTCTGATATTGATAACCAGAGTCTCTTGACGGCTTGGATGATTCTTCTAACAGAAAAGAAAAATAATTGCAAGGAATAACAAAACACAAAAAGACAAACTGAGACAGGACTGAAAACCAGCAAGACGCAGACAGGATCCAGAAAAGCCCCCAAGAATGTATAATTCTAATAGGGAAGAGGAGGACTGCCTCTTAAATTTCTCTGAACCTACATGCTACTGAAACCTCTATAGCTAGCGTTCACACGCGGGCTGTAGGAGGTTAGGGTGCGGGTACATGCGTGCAGGCCTTCTGCAGGCCGCATGTACCTCTGTGTGTCCCGATAATTACCATCAAGCAACAGTCAAGGAAAAACTGGTATAAAGAACTAGGCTCCCTGCTAGCTCAAACCTAACAGAAAACAAATAGACAAAGAAACATAAAATCGAATCCTTTAAACTACCCAAAAACCTCAACTAAATCCAGAAACCCTAAAGAGTATCTTCCCCAGTACGGTCACCAATTCTGTTGTTGGGAAAAATACCCTACGAACTAGCAAACTAGGGTCGGGCTTGCATGCAGATGTTGACCGAAAATAAATTACTTTTAACCTACAACCCAATATTAAAACCCCTCTTTCACAGTAACTACATGAAGAGAATCACTAACCTTTTTATCGGCGTTTGATGTAGATCCTCCGTTGCGCTTTGACCACTTTCTTGTGCTGCTCCTTCCACAGATAACCTGCAATCAAGACAAATACCAACTACGCATGCATGCTACTCTCCTACTCAAGGGTTAGAAATCAAACACAAATTCATCAAATCATAGATAACTCATGCATTGGGA
This sequence comes from Picea mariana, assembly GCA_032191745.1. Taxonomy (NCBI): domain Eukaryota; kingdom Viridiplantae; phylum Streptophyta; class Pinopsida; order Pinales; family Pinaceae; genus Picea; species Picea mariana. The sequence continues at coordinate 796,318 of JASDQU010102578.1, read as the reverse complement.
CGGGAAAAGTATTCCTTTTATTAATAAGAATGAATCAACTTACAATCAAAGTCGAGATCGGCCACTGCTCCTTGAACCTGATCCTGGGCTCCTCTTCTTTGTGCTCCAACTGCTTTGCATTAATTCTCCTTTGGCTTGAGGAAAGGCTAAAGGGTTGGGACAATGGATTCGACAAATGGGCAGAGTTTCTTTGCTATAATTTTTCCTCTTCCAAATTGTACCCCTACCCCTTCTTTTATAGGCTAGAAGGAGCTAGGGTTTTGGATGAACCCTCAGCCATGCATGGTCGAGAGTTTCAGTTAACTGACCCATAGCTTTTTGTCGCATCGACAACTTTCCTTTTTTTCGTGATTCTGGAGGTACACGTGGGCTCTAGTGGGCCTACTAGCGTGTACTTTGTAGGCACATGTGGGCTGTAGTGGGCCAGCTAGCATGTACTTTTAAAAATGGAGTTTTTAGAAGAGTTGTTCAGTAGTTTTTGGCAAAGAAGGGATATGAGTTGGCCTGATGCTAGGTAAGCATGTGTGGTGCAATTTAGGGTTATAACAAGCAAGGAGGACCCATACCCGTATCACATCTCGGGTATCAAAGTTTGGAGAAAGAGGAGTCGAGGGTCTTCGACTCATGAAATCACGACATCGCGAGTTTCGAAAAGTTCCTTTGGGTGTAGGCCTTGGTCATAGCATTGTGGTCGCTTGGGGGACGTGAATCTCGAGTCGTGTGCAAGTTCATGCAGGTGGGGTTTCTGAACAACCTGTGGATTCATCCAAAGGGTTCCAACATGAGCCCGAAAAGCCATTTCGGCTCAGAAGAATATCGATCCAGAGACTGGGTGGTCACAAAACGCTTCTAAGGTAGGGGGACTGCATCAAGTGGTATCAAAGCCACTTTCTTTCTGTAGATTGTAGGCAGAGGGAGGCAGAGTAGATAAAGAAAATACTCTAATACACACCATCAAGTGGTATCAGAGCCAACAGATTTTCTATTTTCATATCGTAGACAAGAGGTGGACTGTGAAGGGAGATAGTCTGATACCATCAAGTGGAATCAAATCATATTTTTGTCTATAGATTTCAGACAAAAGAGAAAGAGGATACCGTTGCTTTGTTCACAAACAAAGGAGAAATGGTAGGAGAAATTATGGTAACATCAAGTGGAATCAGAAGCAGAGATTCATCTGTATACAGGGGGTGAAAGAAGTAGGGTGTTAAATCTCTGTGGTGATTGTTGCGAGGTGTGAAACAAATGATAGACAACCAGGTGAGCTGTAGGAGGACATGGAGATGCTCTCAAATGTAGAGTGATCCATACGCTTTTCAGGAGGGCAGGTGAAAGATGGAAATGGCTACTGAAGGCCATGAGCATGGTGGAAGAGGAGACCACCAACAGATGAGTAAAGTAGAGATTGAGAAAGAACTCACTGAGATAAGGGCGAGAATGGAACAACTGACATTGAAGATGCAACAGGAGGCAAAAGTATGATGGAGGTACGAATGGACTCTGAACAAGAAAGCCAAATGGCCTGTTCAAAATTTGTTGGAAAGGAAACAACAACAAGAGTTGAAGAAGTGGTTGAGGTATGATAAAAACCTCAGTGACAAAGAGCTGGTTCGCATATGTGAGCCAGAAGTTGGAGGAACCCTCATTGATGAGGAAGAGGGATCAGTTTCAGATCTCATAAACTGCCAAGAGGGAAAGGATGAACTTTCAAATTGGCAGGTGGGCAATGGAATGAGATCATTGGAGGATATCATAAACTATCAAGAGGAGAGAAACAAAAATTCATATTTCTAGGTGGGCAATGGTATGAGATTAGTAGAGGATCTCATAAACTGCCAGGTGGGTAGAAGTGAAATTTTGAGTTGCCAGGTGGGCAATGAGAAGAGATCAGTAGAAGGTCTCGCATACTGCCAAGGGGGAAGTGGTGAAAGTTTAGATTTCCAAGTGGGCAATGAGATGGGATCATTGGATCTCATAGACTACCAAGTGGGTAGCAGAAAATTCCCAAATTCCGAGGTGGAAAGGGGAAAATAAGAGAGACTGTCTGAAAGTCTAAGGGACTCAGGAGTGAGTTTAGGTCAGCAAGGAGTGTTGATAAGTGAAGATTAATGTGGTTTTGTAGACAATGTGAATGAATATGATGAAAAGTTAAAAACTTGCACCATCTAGAAGGAGGATCAAAAGAACATTTTGATGATTGAGGAAATTTGGGTATTCCTACCAGATAGCCCAATTGAGGTAAGAGCATGTGTTGCGGATGCAGCAACAGAAGGAGGACAACCAACAGAGACTGTCAAAGAAGAGGAAGAAGTGGAGAAAACACTAATGCTTTCCCAAGGAGAAGAAGAAGAGCATTCAATTGAGTTACTTAAAATTTTCAGCCAGGAAGCTGAAACAGAAATGACTGTAGCACTAGAGTCTGCAACAGAAGAGGAAGGAGACAGCATGGATTTTGATGATCTATATGAAGAATTGGAATCCCTAGAGAAGAGGGTGATGGTGCAAAGTTTGCACATCTGACAAGCCAAGATGGAAGAAGTTGAAAGTATGCTAGCAGGAGAAATGGCAGCAGTAGAACTGCCATAGGAAGAAGTTGAGAAACATTTTAGTGAGGAGACTGTAGAGCTAGAGTCTGCAGTATAGTGGCCACTTAGTTCCACAAAGAGAGATAAAGATATCAGGGGAGATCGAACAGATCTTCCCATTGAGAATACAGAAGTGGGACAGAGAAGACTACATACAAAGATCCAACCACTGGAGCAACTGGATGAGGTAATTGAAGAAATCAGAAGATTGATGTTGATTTTAGCAGTAGAGACTGCTAGTAATGAAAATCTGAGCATAAGGGAGCCTACAAGAATAGCAGGACAGCAACAGCAACAACAACGAAGCAGAGGAGTAGATGGACAACTCCAAGGGAAAGTTTGGGATCCAAGTGGATTTCAACACTGGAGAAGAGTAGCTCATGATCAAGAGATCATGATTTTTCCAACTGAGGATTATGATGCAGGAGCATCACTCCATGTTAGCAGTGTGCCAGCCAGCCAACACATCCAACACACATTTAATGGAGAAAGAGAGAGGCACAACCCTCTCAATTTTAAAATTTGAAATTTCCATAAATTTTGTAAGGCTGTAAGAGTCGACCACACATATGTTCAGGAAGTGGTTGAGGTTTCCTTGAATGGTAGCCTACAAAAAGCCTAGGATGTAGTCAAGACTGGGCATCCATTTATGTAACGTAGCCGTAGGATATTCTCTGTGATGGTGAGAGCTCAGAGACATTGAGATTGAGGATAATCTCATGGGAGCCTTAATTTTTTAATTAAGAAGTTAGAGAATAATAGGACTCGGGGTAAAGAGTTAGGAAGAGAGACCAGAGCAGAGAGGTCTTGAGAGAGAGCTGAGACTTGTTATAGTCCAGCCCTTGTAAACACCTTGTATAGGCATTTCTAAATTAATAGAAGAGTAGTTTTCTCTTCCATGGATTGTCTATATGTGTTTGCATTTTTTTATGCATTTTGTGTTTTGAATGCATAACTGGTGAAGTATTTCATCAGTTTCAATTTCTTCCCGTCTTGGAGTTTCCGAGTGCAAGGAGTGCACATAGTCCGCAAGGTGTGCGTTGACAGAGGTGAGACAACCTCAGGAAAGATCAAGAGGGATAGCATTGAACCTTCATCAGCAGAGGTGCAAGGAGTGTACAGGAAATAACTCTGTCTCAAGTTCAGGGAAGACAGAACTATTGAAGGTTCTGTAGAGCTCTGCCAAGTGGGCATTGAGTGAGTGCATAGAGTGCACTAGGGAACTCTATTTCGAGTTCTGAGAAAAGAGAAGTGTCGAAGAGAAGACACTCATAGGGTTGTTAAATACTCTGTAGGCTCTGCAAGGTGTGCATCGAGCAGGAGAACACCAGGTGGGCATAAGGAGTTTTCCTTTAAAGAAAACTTCTTGAATCTGAGTTATTCGAGATCCTCGAACACAAAGTGTGCACAGGAGTAAATCTCTGAGAGGACGAAGCTCAGAAGGGATAGTGTTTCTATAACACAATTGAGACACAAAGGATCTGGGATCGCAAGAGGAAGAGTCATAGGTCGAGACCTTCGAGACATAGAAAATCTTCCAAGTCAAAAAAATCCAAGAAAGCTCAGAAGGAAGAGCATAGTTGTCATTGGATCAACACTAGGAAGAAAGATCCATACCATTGAATCTACGTCCAGGCAACAGGAGGAGAGCGCGCAAGGAGGACAGATCTGAACCATCAGATCTAGCACCAATACCTAACAACCGTTGGATCAAGCGAAGGCACACGGGGTTTAAACCCTTGGATATCCAAACATTCAGGAATCAAAGGTTGGAGGAGCATAGGAGGTTGCACCCCATACTTGCAATTGATGATATCGTGAAATCGCACCAACCGTTTAATCTGGAGCACTATGGCCTGAGAGCTGTTGGATCAAGGATACATGCATAGGGTTTAGTCCCTGGGAGGTGCACGGGAAAAAGAATATGGGCCATCAAATCTTGTGCAAAGAATCGATAGTCATCGGATCTGGAGGAAGGCACAAAGAGTTTAACCTCTGGGAAGTCACACAGAAGAGTAGCTGAAACAGACAGAGGAGACACTTCGTGAAGGAAGTGTCGAAGTTGTGAGAGCCATTAGATCGATGAGAGTTGCAGGGTGGTTAGAGGCAAGAGAAACCCATCACCTAGGATTCGAGGGTCAATATGAGTTGTTGATCTCATTTCAACCCATGCCATTGGATCATTTCGGAAATTCGGGGTTCGTGAGTTTGGAGGGAAGACCAAACTCTTGGTTTCACGAAGTCCTGAGTTGCGAGGAGTAGGGACAACCATTGCATCCTAGTCATGAGAGAATTGTTGGTTCAAAACCTTCACGTGATATCGCGTATTAGGGGTTCGAAGGTTGGAAGAATCACTTTTCAACTACTGAAGTCACAAAGTTCCAAGAGTCGAGGGTTGTGCAAACACGTGGCACATCCATTAGGTGGGGAACACATGGTTGATAGGTGGTGTGTACTCGTTGCATTGGAAGGAGTCAACCCATTGTTGACTTATCGTGCTTAGGAGTTTCACAAAGGAGGAGCATGAGGACTCAACACTCCAACTTGTGAAGTTGCAAGTTGCTAGAAGTGCTAAAAGAGTCAACCTTTGTTGACCTTTCACATTTTGGGGATTCGCAAAGGAGGAGCTCGAGGGTTTAACACTCCAAGTTGCAAAGTCATGAGTTGTGAGTAGTGCTAGTGTTTAGCCTAGCCTACAGTTATATGTAGCAGTTGCTAGCAAGGAGGAGCCATACCCATATCGCATCTTGGGTATCGGCATTTGGAGAAAGAGGATTCGAGGGTCTTCAACTCACAAACTCGCGAGATTGTGAGTTGCGAAAAGTTCCTTTGGGTGTAGGCCTTGGTCATAGCACTGTGGTCGCTTGGAGGAGGTGAAGCTCGCGCCTTGTGCATGTTCGCACAGGTGGGGTTTCTGAAGGACCTGTGAATTCGTTCAAAGGGTTCCAGTAGGAGCCTAAAGAGCCATTTCAGCTCAGAAGAAGATCAATCCAGAGACTGAGAGGTCACAGAACCCTGCTGAGGTAGGGGGACTCGATTAGTTTCTATTGATGGAGAACGTATTTTTTTTCAGGAAGAAATTAAGGTATCTGAAAGTGCTCAATGGAAGAAAGCTATGAAATAAGAATGGATGCCTTAGAGAGGAATAAAACATGGGACTTGGTAGAACTTCCAAAGGATAGGAAGGCTGTCGGCTGCAAGTGTGTCTACAAACTAAAAAAGGGTGTTGATGACAAAGTTGAAAGGTATAAATAAAGAATGGTAGAAAAAGGGTATTTTCAAAAAAAGGTATTGATTTTTATGAGATCTTTTCACTAGTTGTGAATCTTGTTTCAGTTCATGTTCTGTTAGCACTAGTTGCTTTACTTGATCTTGAGTTAGAGGAGCTAGATGTTAAAACAAAGTTTCTACATGGAGATTTAGATGAGGATATATATATGGAACAACTATAAGGGTTTGTTTAGGATCGCAATACGAGGTTTGTTTGCAAACTCAAGAAGTCATTGTATGTCCTGAGACAGTCTCTCAGGCAATGGTACAAGAAGTTTGATTCCTTCATGGTGAGCCTAAATTTTACAAGGAGTGAATATGATCATTGTGTTTACTTTAAAAAGTTGGAGAATGACATGTTCATTATTTTGGTGTTATATGTTGACGATATGCTTGCAGCAAGCAAAAACATGGTTTATATCAACAGGTTAAAGGATCAGTTGGCTAGTGTATTTGATATGAAGGATCTAGGAGCATCAAAAAAAATCTTAGGCATGGAGATACATAGAGACAGGAAAAATGGTAAGATGTGGTTATCACAACAGAAGTATGTGGAGAAAATACTTATGAGATTCGATATGAATAATGTGAAACCCGTACAGATCTCTTTGTCTTCCCATTTCAATCTTTCTTCAGGTTTATGTCCTAGTAATGATGAAGAAAAGGATTATATGTCTCGTGTACCATATTCTAATGTAGTTGTAAGTTTGATGTATGTGATGGTGAGTACTATACCAGATATTTCACATGGAGTTGGTGTTGTCAATAGATACATGGAAAATCCATGAAAAGATCATTAGGAAGCAGTGAAATGGGTGCTTCGATATCTTAGAGGCACAAGTAGTTATTCTATCACCTATGATGGTTCGAGATATTTAGTTTGTGGTTATGTAGATTCAGATTTTGTAGGTGACTTGGACAGAAGGAGATCCACTTCAGGATATGTCTTTACTCTTGCAGGAGGACCTATTAGTTGGATGTTAAAGCTTCAAAATTTAGTCTCTTTATCCACTATTGGGGCAGAGTATATGGCTACTTCACATGCATGGAAGGAAGCAATTTGGTTACAAGGTTTATTGGGTGAGTTTGGAAGGATGCAGGAAAAAGTGAAAGTATTTTGCGATAGTCAAAGTGCTATTCATTTGGCTAGAAATCCACCTTATCACAGTAAGACTAAACATATTTCTGTCAAGTACCATTTTGTAAGACAGGTTGGTGATGAAGGTGGAGTGGCTCTGGAAAAGGTCGATACAAAAGTGAATTCTGCAGATATATTTAGGAAACCAGTTTTAGAGAAGCTACGGTGATGTGTCTTGCTTCTCTTGGTTTGTAGAAAAGGTGATGAATTAATTAAGGGCATGATATATCAGGTAAATTTTTGTCAAGGTGGAGATTGTTGGAAACATGCCAATTAATTTCCTCATGTGTTCACATGCAGATGCACATGCACATGCGCATGCATGCAATCTTATGAACTATTCGTGTAACTATGTGATCTACTCATGATCAATCTGTGTAACTGAGTGATATATGTTATATATACGAGCATACCCATAGAGGTAGACACAATGCTATCTAGGAGCATCTAGTGTGTGAGGAGAGAGGAGAGGATGATTGTATGTCTATGAAGGCTATTGTAGTTCTCCCTTGAATAACAAAAGACTGATGATCATTGCCGGTGGTTTTTTCCCGATTTGGGTTTCCACATCTTAGTTTTCTGTGTGTTTGATATTGCTTAGTTTATGCTCTATTATGTATGCTATGTTTTTCTTCAGCTGCCTAACAGCTGGGAAGCTTGTAGGTTTTTGTAAATACAAGAACTGTTGGAAAATGGCCGAAAATCATAGCTCATCTCTTTTTTTTATTAATCTATAAATTGTTAAATATAATGTAACCTCAACAGTCTGACTGTACACTGCCAACTGTCCTAGCCAGCTATACTTTCATTTATTGATTTTCTTGAGCCTATTTAGCTTAGTTATTTTCCCTTTTTCTAGAGAACTCTTCATGTACTCTTCTTTTATACTTTTTCATTACATTCCTAATATACTGAATACAACTCTCTACTCTATTATTTTCTCTGCATTTGTTGGTTCTCATTTTATCATGGTATTAGAGCTTCAACAGTAAGTCTCTTCACATAGTCTGGAGAGCATCCTGATTCTCAACAGTGCAGAGCTTACACTAACAACGAGAGCACGAGACCCAAATTCTTCACAAGGCTTGGAGAGCAGTTCGCCATCCTCTCAAAAGATCGTCACAGGAAGCTCACTTGACGAAGCAGAGCACTGTACGCTCAAAAGATCGAGGAAGCAGAAACTGCGGAAGGAGAAACTATAAAGAATCATGAACATTTACAGATTCATCAAAGACTCATGAAGAAGAGCTGCAGGAGGCAGAAACATTTGAAGAATTCAAAGAAATTCGTTCAAATTCGTGAAAGATTGTTGCAGAAGGAAAAAACATCTAAAGATCTCATGAAACTCTTGCAAATTAGTGAAAGATTGTTGCAGAGGGAATAAACATTCAAAGAATTAGTGAATTTCTTTCAAATTCTTGAAAGATTCACGAATTTCCTTCTTCAAAAGAAACTCTTTGCAGAAGAAGCAAAGAAACACATCAAAGAGAAAAGGACAACATTCGCAGCCATAAGATCAGTCCTGCGAACATATCTGAGGCGTAAATCTAGTTTAGAAAGGATGATGAGAGTGTAGAAAAGGCAAAAGAATTTCAGTCGTTAGATTTTGCGCAGAGGACGAATAACCATCAAATCCGGGAGAAAGTGCATGAGGTTTAGTCCTCTGGAGCGCACAGTAAAAAAATTGGCTTGCAAAGTCACGAAGTCACTAAATCGTTGGAACCGTCCATCAAGGAGAACACATGGCGAGATCTCGGCATTTCGCTGACCCGCAAGGAGTAAAGGTCAGAAGACTACGGTGAGAATTCGTGAATCACGAAATCACGACTCGATGTGAACCATTGGATCGAGAAAGATCGTGAACCATCGATCTGACAATTTTGAAAAATTGGGAATCGGGAGTTGGACGAGAAGAGGAGACTGTACTCCATACCCTGATACATGAAATCCTGAAATCATGAAATCATTCAAAAGAAGATTTTGAGAGAGAATCAGGATTGTCCATCTCATAGGACAGGTGGCAGCAGATCAAAGCATCATCAAATTTCGGCATTTCAGAGTTCATGGTTTGGAGAACTTCGCGACGAGAGTTCAAGAGTTGCAAAATAACGATTCGCAAAATCCTGAAAGGATTTGGACCATCAGATCATAGGAGGATCTGGACCGTTGATTGTCTAGGGGATATTTTCGACACTTCACACACCGGGAGTCCAAAAGACCCAGGATAGTTGCAGAAAAAATCCCTAAACGCAAAATTCCGAAAAGGCGTTCCAGAGGAATAGGTGCCAGGATATTTCGGATTTCAGCATATTAAGGGATAGAAAACCGACGAAGGCATCACAATTCCTCGAATCATGAAATGATGGTAGAGCTTGAATGATTAGGCACGTGGTCACCGGTCATGGTAACATAAACGAAGGCTAAGGGCCAATACAGGACCGTTAAGTTTTTTTTTCTCTTCTTCGGCGTTTCAGCGACCAGAAGTTGGAAGACTCATATACAAAAATCCTGAATCGCAAAGTTCCGAAGTCACTGCAAGAAATTAGCAAACCTGGTTTTACACACAAGAAACAGGTAAACACAAAATTTCCACAATATTTTTTTTCTGTTTTGTTAAAATTCTTTAAAGATGGTGACATCTAGCAATTTAGGGCCAACTCAAGGTTTGATTCTTCTTCGAAACAATTATGAGTTTTGGTCTCTTCGGATGATATCCTTCTTGCAAGCAGAAGAGTGTTGGGATCCAATGGATCTTGGATATGTGGAACCAGATCCAGCAGACCTTTTCGCCATGACAAACTAGCAGAGAATTGTTCAGGCAACTCAGAGGAACAGAGAGAATAAAGATAAATTATGGATTCAAAATTCAATGGATGACTCGATTTTCTCAAAAATCATAGGCGTTGGTACTTCAAAAAAGGCCTGGGACATCCTTAAATCAGCCTACCAAGGAAATGATAGGGTCAAAATAGTCAAACTACAAACCTTGAGGATGCAATTCAAGACTTTAAGAATGACAGAGTCTGAAAATGTGGATCAGTTTATGATTAAAGTCATGGGAATCATGAACCAAATCAGATTAACTGGTGAAGCCATCCCTGATCAACGCATTATTGAGAAAGTCCTCAGAAGTTTACCAAAGAAATTTGAAATGGTTGTTACAGCAATCCTTGGATCCAAGGATCTGTCACATTTTTCAACAGATGAATTAATCGGTTCTATGGTGACACATGAAACCAGACTGCATCTCACAGATGAGTCAATCGCCAATGTTTTCAAAAATCAATTCTCCTTCAGCAGAGGGAGAGATAGAGGAAGAGGCAGAGGTCACCAAGGACACGTGACCACTACAAGCAACCACCACTCAAGTGGAGTTAACAAACAACATGATCAAAATCAAAATTTCCAAGGTCACAGAAAAAATAAGAATTTCTAGCCTCAAAGAGGCAGAGGGAGAAGATCAAATGACAAATCAAGCATACAATGCTATTACTGCAAAAAGTATCGGCACTATGAATTTGAATGCAGGAAGAAGCAAGCAAATTAGCTCTCAGGCAGAGCACTTGTGTCAAATCAAATGGGAGAAACCTCAGGAGGTATGTTTTTCTCATGCCACAAGACTGAAGAACAACCTAAAGATCTCTGGTTGCTGGACAGTGAATGAAACAATCACATGACAGGTAACAAAGATTTACTTTCATGCATTGATTCTTCAATCTCATCTGATATTACACTTGGAAATGATTCCTTAGTCAAAGTTCAAGGAAAATGAACTGCACCTATTCTTACTAAACAAAATGTAAAGAAAGACATAAACAATGTCTATCATGTTCCAGATCCGAAACATACTCTGCTAAGTGTAGGACAGCTCATTGAACATGGCTATACGGTACTTTTGAGGGAGCATCCTGCAAGATATTTGATAACACCCTCAACAGAAAATTGATTTCTGAAATCCACATGACTCAGAATAGGATGTTTCCCCTGACCCTCAGAACTACAAATCTGACTCAACCATATGCACAACATGCATCCACCCCCAATGAAACTATGGTTTGGCATACAAGATTTGGACATCTACGCTTTCAGAGTCTAAGTCTTCTTCAGAAGCACTCCATGGTCAAAGGTCTTCCTGTCTTCAAAGAACAAAATTCCCCATGTGAGTCTTGCATACTTGGAAAACATAAGAGAACTAGTTTTCCACAGTCCTCCAATCAAGCCAAACAACATCTCGAACTTGTTCACACTAACCTATGTCGACCAATGCAAATAGAGTCCATAGGTGGTAGCTTTTATTTTCTAACTTTATTGATGACTTTAGCAGGAAAATCTGGATCTATTTTCTCAGACACAAGTTTGAAACTTTTGCAAAATTCAAAGAATTCAAGGCAGAAGCTGAAAAATAGAGTGGCAAATATATAAAAACTCTCAGGTCAGATGGAGGACAACTAGCTGAATACAACTCCAATGCATTTGTAAATTTCAGCAAATCACAAGGCATTATCATGCAAACAACAACTAGGTATACTCCACAACAGAATGGAGTGGATGAAAGGAAAAATCAGACAATAATGAACATGGCAAGAACACTTCTCAAAGAGAAACTTTTGTCAAATATTTTTTGGGCTGAAGCAGTAGCATGCTCAGTTTCTCTCTTGAATAGATCTCCAACCAAAAAACTAAAGCTCAAAGTCCCTCAAGAAGTGGGACAAAGCTAAATGTTGCGCATCTAAGGACATTTGGATGCGTAGCATACACTCACATACCTTCTGAATTAAGGAAGAAACTGGATGATAGGAGTGAGAAATGTATCTTTACTGGATACAATGAAACATCTAAAGCTTATAGACTTTATAATCCAATCTCCAAGAAACTAATTCTCAGTAGAGAAGTAAAATTTCTGGAAAATCAACTCTGGAACAAATCTGAAAATTAGCAAATGCATAGTCAAAATACATTGTTGCCCAGTGCTAAAAACGGAGAAAATTCAGGACAGCCAATACCTCAACCTTCTCTTCCAAGATTGTAGGTACAAGGACAACCTGAAAACTCTCAAAATAACTCAACTTCAAGCAGAGACTCATTCTCTGAACCTCAAAATCAGAGAACTCGAAGTTTGAGAGAAATCCATCAGTAGTTGGATGACCTTGAACAACACAATCTTTTTGCATTAATGTCATGTCAACCTACATCCTTTAAAGAAGCAGCTAAGGAGCCACATTGGGTTCAAGCCATGAACCAAGAGATCGACTCCATTGAGCACAACAAGACATGGGATATTGTTAATTTGCTAAGATACAAGAAGAGTATTTGTGTCAAATGGGTTTATAAAACTAAACTCAATGAAAAATGGAAGATTCAAAAACACAAGGCAAGACTCGTTGCCAAAGGATTCTCACAACAACCTGGTACTGACTATGGTGAAATTTTTTCTCCGATAGCAAGATTAGACACTGTAAGGACTCTATTGGCCATAGTAGCCCAACACAAATGGCAAATATACTAGATGGATGTCAAGTCAGCATTCCTGAATGGTTTCTTAAAAGAAGAGGTGTATGTCGATCAACCACCTGGATTTGAAGTCCAAGAGCAACCAACCAAAGTATATCGGTTGAAGAAAGCCTTGTATGGTTTAAAGCAAGCTCCAAGAGCTTGGTA
>JASDQU010102578.1:763568-780787 GCA_032191745.1 Picea mariana | reverse complement strand
GTTTATATGTTGATGACATGATATATATTGGAAATCTTGAATTAACCAATTTTAAACATGCCATGCAATCTGAGTTTGAGATGACAGACCTTGGAATAATGAAATATCTTTTGGGGATTGAGGTTGATCAATCAACCAAAGGAACTTTTGTCTATTAGAAAAAGTATGCAACATACACCATCAAAAGATTTCGCATGGAAGAATGCAATCCAGCAGAAACCCCTATACCCCTAGGCACAAAATTGAGCAACAAAGATGAAGGCCCTACAGTGGACCCTACCCTGTACAAAAGTTTAGTAGGCAGTTTGTTGTATCTTACAGCAACTAGGCTTGATATTATGTATGCAACCAGCCTTGTTTTCAGATTCATGGAATCCCCCAAAGATTCTCACTGGAAGATGGAAAAACGGATTCTGAGATATGTTGCAGGAACTCTTAAGTTTGGCTTATGGTATGCTCAATCTGATGATAATCATATCTCTAGTTACACAGACAGTGATTTTGCAGGCAGTCTGGATGATAGAAAAAGCACCTCGGGACATGTTTTCACCTAGGCACGAATCTGATTTCATGGGCATCAAAGAAACAACCAATTGTATCAATATCTTCTGCAGAGGTAGAGTATGTCGCTGCTACCTCAGCTCCTTGTCAAACTATGTGGCTGAGAAGAATATTGAAAGATATGTCACATACAGAAAAAGATCCAACTCCTATCTTCTGTGACAATACCTCAGCAATTGCTCTATCCAAAAATCATGTGTTTCACAAGAAAAGAAAACACATTGACACTCGCTTTCACTTCATCCGCGAGCTAGTCAGTAATGGTGATATTGCACTTCAATTCTGTGGTAGTTCTCGAGATCAGCTCACAGATATCTTCACAAAGCCACTAGGAAAATCTGTTTTTGATTTTCAGAGACAACACTTGGGCATAATCAGTGCTGATGTTTGTAACTGTTGAGTTTAAGAGGGAGTGTTAAATATAATATAACCTCAACAGTCTGACTGTACACTGCCAGCTGTCCTGGCCAGCTGTACTTTCATTTCTTGATTTGCTTGAGCGTATTTAGCTCAGCGATTTTCCCTTTTTCTAGAGAACTCTTCATGTACTCTTCTTTTATACTTTTTCCTTACATTCCTAATATACTGAATACAGTGCTCTGCTCTGTTGTTTTCTCTGCATTTCTTGCTTCTCATTTTATCATAAATGACAAATATACTTAACGGCTTCGAACAGTTGGTTCAATAATGCTCATTTTCTCTGCAAAAATGATGAACACAAGTAAAACCATTGGCACTTTTGTTTTGGTTTTAGTTCTTCGTTGATATGAATGAGATTGAGAAAAACTCGCCTTTTGATATTCTGCAAGGAGTAGCGATATCAGCGTTAAACAAATAGTTTTCATCTTATTCCGTCCGTGTCTTTCCACCAGTCTGTGAACATGACCATTCCGAGGACACGCTCTCCTGTCCACATGATCATGAAATCCTCGTCTTGCTGCTGCTTTCTTCTATCGATGGCTACCTGCGTGTCGAGGAAGAGGTTGTGGGAATTCAGCGAAGAATTTGCCTGCAAGTTATAGGTCAGAGTTTATCTGTCAGGCGGATAGGAAAATCAACCGACCCCACCGCTAAAATTAATATTAATATTATAGTAAATAATGGAGTCGACTAATCAGCAGAAAATTGTTTTGTGGGGTGATTTCAGTTTTTTGGCGATATATTGTTCAAAATTCTGGGTCATAGCCCGAGACTCCTGAACATAAATCTATGATAGAAGCTTGAATATTGAATATGGGATATAAATCCGATTTTAAATTCTTGAAAACGTAAAGTTGTGTTCAACGTTTTGCTGCAAAGGATTGGGATTGCCATCCATGTCCATGTGCGAAACGTACCTAAATAGTTATTTTACTTTTTACTTAGTAATGCTCACCTCCCGTAAAATAATATTAATCCCTGCTACAATTTCTTGCAAGTCGCCAAAACAGAAATGGGTTTATTTTGAAAAATGTGGTCATCGTTCAGCCGCAAAAGGAATAGGAATAGGATTGCCATCCATGCTCATGCGCGGACTTTATCTAAATAGTTATCCTTTCGACACAGTAAAGTAATGGTCACCATCGGTAAAATTAATACTGTAGCAATGAATGTGTTCAACGTTTCGCCGCAAAAGGAACTGGAATACCATCCACGTTTATGTGCGCACAGTAATGGTCAGCATCCGTAAAATTAATACTGTAGTAATTAATGTGTTCAATTTTTTGCCGCAAAAGGAATAAGAATGCCATCCATAGTAATGAATGTGTTCAACGTTTAGCCGCAATAGGAACAGGAATGCCATCCCAAAAAAGGAACCGCACCTATTCAAAGCGCTGTTCAACTGTTTTTTTTTAATTACAGTTGTGTAACTGTTTTAAGTTTTAGATTTTTAGTTGGAATTTCATGATATTTGTAAGAAATCATAATTTTTTGTTGTTTAATTTGGAATCTGGTTACTTAAATCTACATAAAATCATAATTTTCTGTTGTTTAATTTGCATTTTTAATGCAGAAATTAATTCAACCTGTTGAAAAAAAAAAAATACAGAAAGAAATAACCACTCAAATCTCAAATCTGCAGATCCAACAATCATTTGTAATATCCCAGGAAAATAGCCCTAAAAATAGTCAAAGTTGTAGCATTGGCTGGAATGAGAAGACTGAAATCTATATGAAATCACAATTTTCTGTTATTTAATTTGAGTTTTTGAATGTAGAAATGAATTCAACCTGCAGAAAAACCATGGAGTACCTTAATTATACAGAAAGAAATAACCACTCAAATCTCAAATCCTGGGGTACAGAAAAAAATAACCACTCAAATCTCAAATCTGCAGATCCAACAATCATTTGTCCAATTTCAGGCAAATATCCCAGGAAAATAGCCCTAAAAAATAGTCAAAGTTGTCCCATTGGCTAGAACGAGGCTACTGAAATCTATACTAAATCACAATTTTCTGTTATTTAATTTGCGTTTTTGAAAGTAGAAATGGATTCAACCTGCAGAAAAACCCTTTGACACCCTAATTATACAGAAATAAATAACCACTCAGATCTGGAGATCCAACAATCACTTGTACAATCCCTAAAAAATAACCAAAATGTTGAACGTTTAACCTACCACTTTTTAAATTGTTGAATTGTTGCAATTTAAACTAGTATATTCAGTCTTAGTTGTTATTATTAATAATAAAATTGATTATCATTTAATTGAATAATTAAGAAAAAATTAATTTCAAATATTCTTCCTAAATTGAAATTGATTATATTTTAATAAATATAGTATTAATGTTAATGAAAGGTGACATTTTTTTATTAAAATATCTATAAAAACAATAATATATTTTAAATTAATTAATTATAAAATAAATATACTTATTTATTCGTTTTACTTTATAAGAACATGAAAACCTTAAATTTTGAAAAACTTTTTATCATTTTAACAACTTGTCTCTCTTACATACCACTTTAACGACTAGTGTCTCTTACATATTTTATTACGCACAAATTAATATTTTTAAACTTTTAAAATAAACTTTTTTATTGTATTAATATGTTTTGATGAGCACCGGCGATGTGGTCTTTCTTCTTCGTGAGGGGCAACCATAAGGTATATTAATAACTAGCACAGCAGTAAAATAGCTGCTGGTAAACTCCAAAAGGTTGAGAAGATGAAATGAATTTTTAAAAGAATATATTAAATTTTATTATCTATTAACAAATAAAGTGTTGGGCTTCATTTATCTGGTGTTAATATTTTAATTTCTGTTAATCACTTATGTGGCAATCAATTAGCTATCAAAGTAATTTTTAAATATGATTAGGTAAATGTAAAAAAGTAAACACATAAACTGATGTCTTTATAATAGCTAGGAAGTTAATGATTGAAATCACAGCCATTTATTTTGTGTGACTACTAAAAATATTCTAGCCATATTTAATCCTGTCCATAGAAAACTTATTAAGCACTAAACCCCTATTAAATCTGCCCATTGTCAATAGGTGTACGCCTTTTGGCGTAACGAGCAACAACGACCATTTTATCATTTTACTAATTTTTTTTCTCTTACATGTCACTATACTAGCACAGCTGCTAACTGGCTGCTGATGAAATCCGAAAAATTTACGGCTGGTAAGATGGAAAAAAAAATATGAATATGAAATGAAGAATATGAAATGATTAATTGTAATTATGTTACTCTTTCAAAAATAATCTCTATTTAATCTTTTATATCTATTAAAAATCAGTCATTAAAAATCATAAATCATAATATGCTGAGACATGTATAATATCGTGAACCAAAATGATAAATGTACCGTAATTGCTAGACTTATCTAAAACATTGTTAGGTACGCTTCGTATTTATAACAGCTAGTTACGCATTTAATTGACCTGTTTTTAAACGAGCCGTGGAACAAAATAATTACGCAATACTCCTTCCATTAACATACATTCTCAAATCTGATGCAGTTTGTGGTTTTGATTTGAACTTCTCTGTGTGCATATTAATGGCTTTCATTGTGACCTCAAAATCGCCTGCTGCGAGTCCTCCTTTCATGCCCATGGACTTGCTCGTAAAAAAATAATTAATTATAATATATTTTTGAATTAGGATTGAATCTCTTCGCCATGGCGAATTGAAAACCCTCCTACTGGGTATCAGGAACCTCCTCTCCTTCCAGCATCTGCACTATCGCTCTCATCGAAGGTCTGCTATGGGCTTCCTCTTGGATGCACAGAAAACTGATATGCAATAATCTGATAGCTTGATCACTTCCAATTCTCTGCCAACAACACGCATGCATCCTGGCCGACCATTGAAGGAAGGCGTGAGCCTGCATGCATCCATATAAAACTCAAAAGTAAAAATAAGCCCTTGAGGATAGTCTTCCACCCAGAAATGCGTGGACAACTAGAAAACGAAACGTACGGAGAGTTGGAGAAAACCAGAAAATGAAAGGCTGGCAGAAATTCAAACGTGGTAATATTAAAGGTTAATTATTTAAACGTGGCAATCATATAGTGCTACAGTAATTTTTTAATATGATTAGGTAAATGTGAAAAAGTAAACATGTTAAAGCATGCATTTATAAATGCAAAAAAGTTATAAACAGTAAATCTCATTCATTGATTTGGGAGGACGATTAAGAATATGCCAGCATCTTCAATTGCTGACCATAAAATTAACATTAAAGATTAAAAAATAATTAAATATGCTCATTGTCAATAGATATACACCTTTTGACGTAATCACTTTAACAACTTCTACATTTTTTTTAATTTAAATAAAAAATATAAAAACATACATTTTACATAATTACTATAAAATTATAAATTGTTAAAATTTAAATTGGAGCTCAAAAGGGTTTCTACTTTATTATGCCGTAAATCTAAAATATTATCACTTATACTCTGCAATGAATGTGAAATTTTTTTAATATGCGGTGAATTTGAACCCTACTGTAAATCTGAAATATTATGACTTATACTCAGTAGTGAATGTGAATATTATGACTTATACTCAGTAGTGAATGTGAATGTTTTCTAGTATGAGGTGAATTTGAAGGGATACTTAACCGTGAATGTGAAGGGTTTATAGTTAGGGAATAACTTTATACTTAGTTAATTTGAAAGTGTTTCTACGGAAATTTATACTCTTCAGTGAAAAAAATGGGTTTATATTCTTTGGTGAATTTGACTGTGAATTGGTACGGAATTTTAATAGTAACGAAGAGTAGGTGTAGGAATTTTAATGGTAACGAAGAATAGGTGTATTCCTAAGGTAAATTTCAAGGGTGGTTTTTTCTAAATGAGGACTTTACAAAATACTTCTTTCACTTAAAGTAACACCAGTTCTAAGGAGGTATATAAGTTTTTCTGTAGTTCTTATTTATTTTCTTTAATTTTAATTTTTAAGTATATTTTTTTATAGTTTTTATTGATTTCTTTTATTTTTTAATACAATATGAGTAATTTACTCTAGATACCAAAAACTCTCAAATAGAGACATAACAAAGTAACTCTAGATATATTGTATGAATATATAGATCTAGAATCATTAGAAAAACTTAGAGAAGGGAGAGAAACCAAACTTAAAACACAAGTGGAAATATTGCTTAATAATAAATTTAAATCCTGTGAAGACAAGATTGAGACAAAGAAAAAAAATAAAAATTTAGCTTTGGAGAGTGAGCTGGGCTAGATTACAAGAAGTAGAAAAATAAAGTGAAGAAAGGAAATAATCAATCGAGGAGGCAACGGTTGAAGAAAATCGTAATCTTGGGGACAAGGTTACATAGCTAGAAGAAAAACTAATAAAAAATTTGGCTATAAATCGTTTGGAACCTAAGTTGGATATCAAACCCATTAAAGAAGAAATGAATAAGCTCATAAAATTACACCATGAACATAACAAAAGATCCTTGAACCTCATAATTTTCGATGTTAAAGAGAAGGAAGATGGGGACACCCTCACAATAGTCAAGGAAGAACTAAAAAATAAGTCACAAATTGAGACAACTAGCCTCATAGAATAAAAAGGTTGGGAATTTTTTTTTAAAATAAAGATAGGTCGATCGAGGTTAATGTAAGCTCTAATTACCATAAATATGGCATACTCAGCAAAACTCCAAGCTTAAAAAGGCCACAAATATTTATCAATGAAGACCTCATTCGAGAGAACAAAGTTGAATTAAGGAAGGAATTTCAAAAGGTGAAAGAAGCTAGGAAGGAAGGGAAATGGGAAATCATTCAGAATCGAAAGGCTATTATTAGGGATAGAGATAAAAAAATATAACAATAAATAACAATTTGGGACACTCCATATCCTCACTTAGAATTGTCATGGTTTGCCATGGAGTAAAGGGTCTATACTAAGTTGGATCTCGAGTGACATTGATATTATTTTCTTTGTTGAAACTTGAGAGAATGAAGAATCTAAGTCTAATATACCCCAAATTTCACAAATAAAATAAGAAAATTTTATGAGGGGAAAAATAATGTCTATTATGTACAACAACCATTCAAGTTACAAGACTACTTATGCCTTAATCCATTAATTAAATACCTGGAAAGTGTATTGTTATCGTTGCTCGTACTAAAATGGTTGCAAGAGATCTTTAGGTCAACACATCGTTTGTTGTTAATTGTCGCTATTAGAATTAACATTATAACGCTGATGTGTTAACCTATTCTATAAGTATTACACTGTGTTTATAAAACATATAGCGATATATTCAAGACTTAACTATGCAAGCCTTACACTGTGTTTGTAATACATTTAATTGATACATTCAATACTTAAGTATATAAGTCTTACACTATGTTATAAAACATATAACAATACATACAAGATTTAACACTAACACACATATCCCACTATGTTATAAAACATATAGAAATACATAAAAGATTTAACACTAGCGTACATAATACACTATGCTATAAACATATAACAATACTTAAGTATATAAGTCTTACACTATGTTATAAAACATATAACAATACATACAAGATTTAACACTAACACACATATCCCACTATGTTATAAAACATATAGAAATACATAAAAGATTTAACACTAGCGTACATAATACACTATGCTATAAACATATAACAATAGATACAATATTTTAACACAGGCTTACATAGGAATGGACCTAAGGGTTATAACCCACTAAATCGAGAACCTACATGCTATTTCGTCAAGTCCCATAGTAATAAACCATGACATGAAACTTACAATAACATAACGTTATAGTTGCGACCCTCTTTAATACATCATTGGTCTGCATTACTCATAAACTCGTGGCATGTACACAATTCAAGAAGCATTAAAGCTTAGGTTAACTGGACAATCGAACCTAGTCTTAGACATTTATGTTGGGTTGTAGCCATTAATGGTGGCAGGCCACCTTTGATCTCCAGGTATGACGTTTTTGTAGAGAGGCTCCACTACAAGCTTGCCACCTAGGTTGGCTTTACATGGGAGCGAGAGGCTGGCGTACCTTCCATTCTCCTCCACTATTGTGAGGACGAGGTGCCATTACCCTTCGCATTCATTCCTTACATTTTTCTACTATGTGTTTTTCTCCCGTGAGGGTAGGGTTATGTGACTCTGTGGTAGCATGGTAGCCACTGTTTTTTTTTCTTTTTTTTCTCTTAACTCTGTAGAGAATGGTAGCAAGGGTGTTTACATGCTTCTCTTCACAGCGTGGTGACGAATGTGTCAATATTTATTCTAAGTTCTTTGTGAAAAGATAACATAGTGGCATTTAGTTGGTTTCTCTCACAGCGTAGCAATCATTGTTTCAACCTTGCTCTCATTTGGTGCACAGTAAGCTCCCTTCCTCTATATATCTCATTTCACATACTTACCGATTAGATGTAATGGTGTTATTAGTTTTGGAAAAACATTCCTAGTATAATACAATCAACCTTACATTTTGTTGTATAACGCACTCTTATATTTCAGAACTCTATGTTCCATACAGTTCTTTATATTATGCTTTCCTTATACAATGTATTATTGTGTTGTAACAACTTTGTATAATGACTTCTTTAAGTTTATATCCCCTACAATATACCCAACATTGATGGGATCTCTCTACCATGTGTTTCCTCATGTACCATTTTCGTTTAATGAACTATGTTGAAGGGTTCTCTGTATATGGTTATTCTTGATTTATTTCAGTTGCAACTCTTTATATGGTAAAATTTACTTATGCATTTCACTTCAACGCTCTTCTGTATTAGAAGTTCCTCTTACGTAAGTTCATCATCTGGTTTTGGTTCTATGATTTTTTTTAGTGGTTACCGATCTTCCAGAACTGTAACCCTTCAGGTTCCTCTCTCGTTTTCCTATGGTCGAGAACCGTAATCCTCTATAATATTTTTTTTTGGTTTGGTTTTGTGGAGAGGGTGTAACCTCGCGTTTGATAGCTTACTGTGTTAGGAGAGATAACTATTAGTTTATTATCTGTCAAGCAAGATTCATAAGACTTGGCTGGATAGCCCCATGCCCCTATCTTTCTATTCTACCGAACTCTTTAATTAAATTGCACTATGTATATAAATTCACTTTGTGTTTTATGAGTTAAGCAGGTCCTTGGTCGTTGAAAACTTAGCAGTAATACTCCTCATATATACTTATGTACATTGGTTATAAAATATCCCTGTCGAGAGACACAACGCTATGTCATTTTTAAAACCCTAAATTCCTTCGACAATGGTGAGTTGTTGGTTAATTATTAAAATCTGTCCTGTGGGAAATTAGATATCCATACTTACGATTTTCTTGATTCATTCACCGGCTAGGTTTGATACTTGAAACACATTATTATAACTTGTTAAGGCTGAGGTCAAACTCTCGTAGGGATTACTTTTAAACAGGATCTATGTAATTTATGTTTGGAATCACACAAAGTTGTATCTTGCTCTAAATTCTTGTTAAAAAAACAAACATGTTGTGACATCATTTACTTTTTGTAAAAGTTCACTGTGTATTAAGCAACACAATATATGTTTATATTAACACATTCTCTACAGAATTCGTTGGCTCTTCACATGGGTTTTCTCTTGTACATTTCTTTTAGAGTAATACTTATGGAAATATTAAATTTGGCTCTTGTATGCAATATGTGTTATAAGGTAGCTTTGTTTTAAAAATGTCTCATAGTATTGCGGCCCTCTGTAAGGAATTTGATTAATGTTCTCCAAAGTAATATTCATTGGTTATTATATCTCTAATTTTCATTTCTTTTGGTACTCCTTTTACTTTATCAAACTTATAACCTACAGGTTATCAAGATTATTGTTTTCAATTGAAATATTTACTTATGTTTTAATTCTTATGCTAGTAATAATAATTGTGCATATACATAAATTGATGATGGGTCCCTTTGTCTTGCAAGGGAACCCATCAGATGGAAAACACACCCACTCCCATTATCGTGTCTTGGAATGATATCTTTGCATGGCAGTGAGGATGCTTCAATTACGACATCGAAATCCAAGTTAAGTATATTGGATTCTTTATTTGATGCCTCTTTAATCATTGCATACATTAATAAGTTATTAATTCTTTCATATGTTTTTTATAGGTTTTGGATGAAAACCCATGAACTTGGAGAAGTGTGTGGCATGTCCAAAAAAGGTATTTTGGTTCCATCTTCATCGACCAATCCTTGCGAGTATTCACGGACAGACTTAAGTAGTTCCTTGAATTCCTCTTTCGACTAGATAGGGAGTTCTGGTATTTAAGGAACTCAAATTGCAACAGTTTGATCTTTTATGCATTGATGGTAATAAAGATGTATATCATTTTTTGTCAAAAGACCAGTACTCTATTATATCAAATGTATTTCTTTCATATTTGACCAAACATGTACTAGGACTATTATTATTTTGCTCGACATAACAACAATAAATGTAAGTAGTTTTGTTTATGCTTATATATGGCAGTGAGGATGCTTCAATTACGACATCGAAATCCAAGTTAAGTATATTGGATTCTTTATTTGATGCCTCTTTANTATATATATATATATATATATATATATATATATATATATATATATATATATATATATATATTGTTCATAGCATACTACTACAACTATTTTACACAGTGGAAACACATATCAACTTATATGTCTATACAGTTCTTTCAAATAGATTTTATTTTCCAAATGCAATAACATAAAATATGAAAACAATTGTATAAATAATGAAACATCATTAGCATAGTACCAACAATTTAAATACACAACGAAAATACATATCTAAAATTGTTGATGCTAGGAAAAAAATGGAACAACCATGTTTCACCGAACCGTAGAACAGATCAACCACAATCACTTGTCTTGATCACCCCCTTGCCTGACCATGAGTCAATAAGGGTGAACTAAATTATCCTCCTCATCTATAGTCACTATCAAAAAATCATGACATGTTTTTCCTCACACTACAAGTGCTCATAACATAAAACAATTCTCAATTCCTTAACATACTAAGAAACATCCTGCCTCCCACATATATTGTATATATTCTTGTGCCTAGCTCTTTCCATTCCTTTCCCTCCTTGGGGAAATTCACATATTTACAAATACCTGACTTTTAGGGGCTCATAGTGGTCAAATTCAACTTATGCCACTTGTAAAAATAATCCCTAAGGTAACTCAAACCTGTTCCCCAC
The DNA here is from genome assembly GCA_032191745.1 of Picea mariana. NCBI lineage: Eukaryota > Viridiplantae > Streptophyta > Pinopsida > Pinales > Pinaceae > Picea > Picea mariana. Next base: position 769,550 of record JASDQU010102578.1, on the reverse strand, counting down.
TCATGGAGTCATGGTCAACTATTTTAACCTGGTTGTTCCATTTGTCTTCCAGCATTAAATTTATTAAAAATTTGTCTCATACATGTGTCCAATAAAAGAGGACAGTTGGACAAGTCAAATGTTTTCCCAACAGTCATCACAGTCATCAAATTAGATACCGAGGAAGATCCAGGTAGTAGATAGATAGATAAATCTATCTCTCTCCTTGGAGGTAGTTCTGGTATTTCATCTACAAATACATCTCTGAACCCATGTAAGACTGCAAAGTCTTCTAAACTTGTTTTTCTTTCTTCCCTTAGGATATCAGTTACTTGTACAACATAAATTTGGTAACCTTTGTTCATACATTTCTTAAATTTCATTGATGATATTTTCCTAACAAAAACTGGTTTTATGATTCCTTGTATTGTTCTATCTGTGTTATTTTCATCTTTATACACAAACAACTTTTTGTAACAGTTTAATATCACTTTGTGTTTCTCCAACCAGTCCATTCTAATAATTATATCATAAGATCCTAAAGGTAATATGTTCAAATTTAACTTTGTTCTTTGACCATCTATGTTTAGTTCATAATAAAAAATTAAATATGTTACCTATCTTTTGGTCCCTTTTTCTAACTGTACGAGCCAGGACTTAGCATGATTTACCTTCTTTAACTTGTTCAATTCAACTAAGGTTGGAGTAATATAACTCAAACTAGCTCCTAGGACAATTAGCATAGAGATATTGTGGGAATGAACTTTACCTTCAACTTCCACAATAGTGGATTGAAGGTCTACATGTTTGCCATCCAACACTGCATTGATTTTATGCACACTTATGCCAATGTCTCCAACCATTGAAGCCTCTTTAAGGTTATGGAATGAGGTTCTTGTTGTGGGATTTAAGCGTGGACAATTTCTCCTCAAGTGGGGTTCTCCACACTCACAACACTTCAATGGTTCTTTGGGATTGTCCCCAACCTTCTTGACTCCCAGATTAACTGGTCTATTTCCCCCTTGGGAATTCTGTGTATTATAATGATAATACTTATTTTGGAAACCTTTTTCCATGTTACAGAAAGGGGTTGGTTGGAATCATTTCTTAAGCTGATTTATTTTGTCTTGTTTCTTGTCTTTCCATGACCTGGGGAATTTTAGATCTTTGTTTGTATTGATCATAGCACATTCGATCCCTTCTAAACACTTCATTTAAAGACTTAGGATTTTCAAATTCAATTATGTCATTGTATGACCATGGTAGAAAACTCAATAACCTTTGTATATTTACTTTGTCCTCTTTAATGTATGGTACAAACCTCAAAAGATCTATAAATTTATTTATGAGATCATCCACGGCCATTTTTCCTAGTCGTAGTTCATAAAATTCCTTAGTTTTTCTTTCGTAATAACTTATTAATAAGTACTTCTTCTTGAAATATTTTTTGAATTATGACCATTTCATTCATTTTTCTTTCAATCCCTTAGCTAATTTTAGATCTTTCCACCAGATACTAGCATTTCCTTTCAAGATGTAAATGGCCATTCTGACTTTCATATTACTAGAGTAGTTATAAATTTAGAAGTATTTCTTTATATCTAGTAACCATGCTTCATCCTCCTCACCAATATTTGATTCTCCATCAAAGGTGGAAGGTTTTATTTTTTTTGAATTCATCTTCCATGTGGTCCACTTGTTTTTTTTTTTTTTTCTGTAGATGCTTTGTTTTCTGAAATGTGTGTGTCTTCAGAAGAACTATCCTCTTTTTTTGTTTCAGGACCAGAGTTATTAGAGGAATTTTTTCTAACCTATTCCTCCTTTTCATTATCCTTTGGAATTTTATTTTTTACTATATTGCATTGCAACATTTCATTTATTTCCAACTAATCTTCTTGTTCTTTCTTCAGCTTTTAGTTATCTTCTTTAAATCCTTGTAATTCCACAATGAGATTTCACATCGTTTCCAAGATTTGAGTGGATGAACTCCCTTCATTGTTATGTTCTGGGTCTCTAGGAAGTTCTTGGTTGGGATTCCCTTCAGGTATTTCTCCTTCTTCATTCTGTCCTAACATTTTCACAAGAGACAAATTGTTTTTTCATTTCTAACAGTAAATGTGTTTAGTTAGATTTTCTTTCAAGGAAACAAAATAAAAATTATGGTGTTGCCCTTAGGTCTAAGCATTGTAACCTACAACTCTGATACCATATGTTATGTATCCCAAATTTCAAAAATAAAAAAGAAAAATTTATAAGGGGAAAACTAATGTCTATTATGTATGACAACCATTCAACTCACAAGACTACTTATTCCTTAATCCATTAATTAAATACTTGCAAGTGTATTATTATCATTTCCCGTATTATAATGGTTGCAAGAGATATTAAGGTCAACATATCGTTTGTTGTTAAGCGTCACTATTAGAATTAACATTATAACACTGATGTGTTAACCTATTATGTAAGTATTACATTATGTTTATAAAACATATAGCGATATATTCAAGACTTAACTATATAATCATTACACTATGTTTGTAATACATGTAATCGATACATTCAACACTTAACTATATAAGTCTTACACTATGTTATAAAACATATAACAATACATGTAAGATTTAACACTAGCGCACATATCACACTATGTTATAAAAAATATAGCAATACATACAAGATTTAACACTAGTGTACATATTAAACTATGTTCTAAACACATAAAAATACATACAATATTTTAACACGGGCTTACATAGGAATGGACCTAGGGGTTATAACCCACTAAATCGAGAACCTACGCGCTAGGTTGTCAAGTCCCATATAGTAATACAACATGACATGGAACTTACGATAACATAACATTATAGTCGAGACCCTATTTAATACATCATTGGTCCACATTACTCATAAACTCATGGCCTATACACAATTCAAGAAGCATTAAAGGTTAGGTTAACTGGACAGTCGAAGCTAGTCTTAGGAATTTATGTTGGGTTATAGCCATTAATGGTGACAGACCACCTTTGATATCCAAGTCTGACGTTTTTTAAGAGAGTCTCCACTATAGGCTTTCCACCTAGGGTGGCTTCACATGGTATCGAGAGGGTGGCATACCTTCCATTCTCCTCCACTATCGTGAGGCAGGAGGTGCCATTACCCTTCACATTCATTCCTTACGTTTTGCTACTCTATGTTTTTCTCCCACAATGGTAGGTTTATGTGACTTTGTGGTAGCATGGTAGCCACTATTTTTTTATAATTTTCCTCTCACATCTATAGAGAATTGTAGCAAGGGAGTTTACCTAGTTCTCTTCACGACGTGATGACCACTGTGTCAAGTTTTATTCTTGGTTTTGTGTGAAAAAATAGCATAGTGTCATTTAGTCGGTTCCTTTCACAGTGTAGCAGTCATTGTTTCAACCTTTCTCTTGGATGGTGCATGGTAAGCTCCCTTCCTCTGTATATCTCATTTCACATACTTACCGATTCGATGTAATGGTGTTATTAGTTTTGGAAAAACGATCTCGGTATAATACAATGATCTTGAGAGTTTTTTGTATAATGTTCTCTTGTATTTTGGAACTCTTTGTTCCATACATTTCTTTTTATTATTCTTTCCTTATACAATGTATTACTATGTTGTCACAACTCTGTATAATGCATTATTTAATTTTATGTCACGTAAAATATACCCAGCGTTGATGGGTTCTCTTTACCATGTGTTTCCTCATGTCTTGTTTCCATTTAATGAGTTGTGTTGAAGGGTTCTCTATATATGGTTATTCTTGATTTCTTTTAGTCAAAACTCCATGCTTGGGTTCGAGGTAAAATTTACTTATGCATTTAACTTCAACGCTCTTATGTATTAGAAGTTTCTCTTGGGTAATTTCATCATCTGGTTCGGGTTATGTGATTTTCTTTAGTGGTTACTAGTCTTACAGAACCCTAACCCTTCGGGTTCGCATGATCGAAAACCCTAATCCTATGTAATCTTTTTGTTTGGTTTGCATATGTGTAAAGGGTGTAACCCCTCGTTTTATAGCTTATTGTGTTAGGATAGATAATTGACGGTTTATTATTTATTAGGCAGGATTGATAAGACTTGGTCGGATAGCCCCAAGCCCCTATCCTTCTTTTTGACTGAACTCTTTAATTAAATTACACTTTGTATATAAAGTCACTATGTGTTTTATTAGTTAAGCGGATCCTTCGTCGTTGAAAACTTAGCAGTAATACTCCTTCTATATACTTATGTGTGTTGGTTATAAAATATCCCTATCAAGAGATATAAAGCTCTATCATTGCTAAAAACCTAAATTCCTTCGATAATGGTAAGTTGTTGGTTAATTATTCAAATCCGTCCAGTGAGAAATTAGATATCCATACTTACTATTTCCTTGATTCATTCACCGGCTAGGCTTGAAACTTGAAATGAATTATTATAACTTGCTAACGACGAGGCCAAACTCTCGTAGTGATTACTTTTAAACATGCTCTGCATAATTTATGTTTGGAATCAGACAGAGTTGTATCTTTCTCTAAATTATTGTTAAACAAATAAACATTGTGTGAAATCGATCTTATTTTATATTAGCACATTCTCTATAGCATTTGTTGGCTCATCACATGGGTTTTCTCTTGTACATTTCCTTTGGAGTAATACTTATGGAAATATTAAATTCATCTCTGGTATGCAATCTGTGTTATAAGGTAGCTCTGTTTTAAAAATGTCTCACATTATCTTGGCCCTCTGTAAGGAATTCAATTACTCTTTTCCAAATTAATATTCGTTGGTTATTATATCTCTAATTTTCATTTCTATAGGTACTCCTTTTAATTTGTCAATCTTTTACTTTATCAAACTTATAACCTACATGTTGTTGCAAATAATGAGAGGGGGTTGAATCAGTATTTAGAGAAATTAGTATTTTTTAACTTGTTCTTTAATCAAATCATGTATTCAATTTTTATCTAATCAGCAATGAAGACTATCCAATGAACAATAAATAATAGTATAAGAGATAGAACAATACACCATGCACATTATATAAGAAGTAATAATGTATTATTGTTCAAAGGAAGTAATGACTTACAAAGGTAGCTACAACTTCCAAATATAATGGGAGAGATAAACATTAAAAAGGAAGATACAATCCTCGAATATCAAGAGAGGGTTGGCCTCTCAATCCTTTCCCTTTAATTCCACCCAAGAATATATCAAAGGTAATAAAACTTTACATTAAATTATCATCATCAACCAACCATCACATAGAAGATGATAATGCTTCCTGAGACTTCTTCAACTTCTGCAATTCTTCACTTCTTGGAATACTATGATCCTATAGATAATATTACTCAATGTATTCTTTGAAACTCCTCCAAATTTCTCTCCTTGAATCCTCCCAAAAAAGGAGTTTTAAAGAAAATGGTAGACCTTATTCAATTCTTGTTTATTCAAGAGAGAAAACTTGTACATCATACCCCACACTCAATATTTAACATCAGATTATGAAATTCATACAAAGGAAAAAAAATCCCATACTCTTTCCAATGCAATTGGTCTCATTTTATTTGGATTATCTATGAAGAAGATATGACTGTTTTACCCAGAACACTTGCTTATGAATAGCTTAAGGACTAGTCAAAAACCCTATCTTCCACGGAGTGTATCTCCAAAATTATAGTGAATAAAGAGATGAAATTGTTACCACAGGTACCTAGATATATCTTCTTAATAGCCTCTGTATTTCACCATTTGAATAGTTCTAGAAACAAAGTTTTAGCGAAAATGGTAAGATTACATGTAAATAGCATACCTTAGAACACATCACCAAAAGACTTCATCCTCCCTTGAAATTCAACATTCTTTACTTCAGATTTCCTCAGAAATTCGACTTGTATCTCCTTGTTCATTATTAATTTGTGTGTGTTAAAAAATGAATGTATAATGAGATGTATTTATACCCTTTATGGGTGAAATCATGAAGGTGGGTTACACTTTTG
>JASDQU010102578.1:736938-760545 GCA_032191745.1 Picea mariana | reverse complement strand
CATTATGCCAAGATCTGTCATCTCAAACTCAAATTGCATGGCATGTTTAAAATTGGTTAATTCAAGATTTCCAATATATATCATGTCATCAACATATAAACATACAATCAAAATTTTACTGTGTTGATCTGTTTTGGTGTAAAGAGTTGGCTCATTTTGACTTCTGCTGAAACCACTTTTGATCAAGTAAGTGTCAATTCTGTTGTACCAAGCTCTTGGAGCTTGCTTTAAACTAGACAAGGCTTTCTTCAACCGATATACTTTGGCTGGCTGCTCTTGGACTTCAAATCCAGGTGGCTATTCGACATACACCTCTTCTTTTAAGAAATCATTCAGTAATGTTGACTTGACATCCATTTAGTATACTTGCCATTTGTGTTGGGCTGCTATGGCCAATAGAGTCCTTACAGTGTCTAATCTTGCTACTGGAGCAAAAGTTTCACCATAGTCAATACCAGGTTGTTGTGAGAATCCTTTGGCAACGAGTCTTACCTTGTGTTTTTTAATCTACCATTTTTCATTGAGTTTAGTTTTATAAACCCATTTGACACCAATACTCTTCTTGTGTCTTAGCAAATCAACAAGATCCCATGTCTTGTTGTGCTCAATGGAGTCAATCTCTTGGTTCATGGCTTGAACCCAATGTGGCTCCTTAGCTGCTTCTTTAAAGGATGTAGGTTGACATGACATTAATGAAAAAAGATTGTGTTGTTCAAGGTCATCCAACTGCTGATGGATTTCTCTCAAACTTCGAGTTCTCTGATTTTGAGGTTCAGAGAATGAGACTCTGCTTGAAGTTGAGTTATTTTGAGAGTTTTCAGGTTGTCCGTGTACCTGCAATCTTGGAAGAGAAGGTTGAGGTATTGGTTGTCCTGAATTTTCTGTGTTTTTAGCACTGGGAAACAATGTATTTTGACTGTCCATTTGCTAATTTTCAGATTCGTTCCAGAGTTGATTTTCCATAAATTTTACATCTCTGCTGAGAATTAGTTTCTTGGAGATTGAATTATAAAGTCTTCAATCTTTAGATGTTTCACTGTATCCAGTAAAGATACATTTCTCACTCCTATCATCCAGTTTCTTCCTTAATTCAGAAGGTATGTGAGTGTATGTTATGCATTCAAATGTCCTTAGATGCACAATATTTAGCTTTGTCCCACTCCATGCTTCTTGAGGGATTTTGAGCTTTAGTTTTTTGGTTGGAGATCTATTCAAGAGATAAACTGAGCATGCTACTGCTTCAGTCCAAAAAATATTTGACAAAAGTTTCTCTTTGAGAAGTGTTCTTGCCATGTTCATTATTGTCTAATTTTTCCTTTCAGCCACTCCATTCTGTTGTGGAGTATACCTAGTTGTTGTTTGCATGATAATGCCTTGTGATTTGTTGAAATTTACAAATGCATTGGAGTTGTATTCTCCTCCTCCATCTGACCTGAGAGCTTTTATATATTTGCCACTTTGTTTTTCAGCTTCTGCCTTGAATTCTTTGAATTTTGCAAAAGTTTCAAACTTGTGTCTGAGAAAATAGATACAGATTTTCTTGCTAAAGTCATCAATAAAGTTAGAAAATAAAAGCTAACACCTATGGACTCTGTTTGCATTGGTCGACATAGGTCAGTGTAGGGATGATTTTAGGGGCTAAATTTCGCTCCTGGGCTAATTGTCCATGGTTTTTCCCCAAAAAAGATTCGCTATTCTCAAAATGATTCGCCCAAATTCTATAGGATAAAATTATTTTACCTTAAAAATCGCCAAAACTTTATACAAACTATATAAAATATTTAGAAATTCGAATATTTTTACAAAAATATCACCAAATATTTATAGTTGGCATATGAAGGATTAGTAAGATTCGCCAAGGTTTCTAGATTTTAAAATAAATTTCCATCATTTAAATCATGCCTGGGTCAGTGTGAACAAGTTCAAGATGTTGTTTGGCTTGATTGGAGGACTGTAGAAAACTAGTTCTCTTATGTTTTCCAAGTATGCAAGACTCACATGGAGAATTTTGTTCTTTGAAGACAGGAAGACCTTTGACCATGGAGTGCTTCTGAAGAAGACTTAGACTCTGAAAGGGTAGATGTCTAAATATTGTATGCCAAACCATAGTTTCATTGGGGGTGGATGCATGTTGTGCATATGGTTGAGTTAGATTTGCAGTTCTGAGGGTCAATGGAAACATCCTATTCTGAGTCATGTGGATTTCAAAAATCAATTTTATGTTGGGGGTGTTATCAAATATCCTGCAGGATGCTCCCTCAAAAAGTACCTTATATCCATGTTCAATGAGTTGTCCTACACTTAGTAGAGTATGTTTCGGATATGGAACATGATAGACATTGTTTATGTCTTTCTTTACATTTTGTTTAGTAAGAATAGGTACAGTTCATTTTCGTTGAACTTTGACTAACGAATCATTTCCAAGTGTAATATCAGATGAGATTGAAGAATCAATGCATGAAAGTAAATCTTTGTTACCTGTCATGTCATTGTTTCATCCACTGTCCAGCAACCAGAGATCTGTAGGTTGTTCTTTAGTCTTGTGGCTTGAGAAAAACATACCTCATGAGGTTTCTCCCATTTGATTTGACACATGTGCTCTGCCTGAGAGCTAATCTGCTTGCTTCTTCCTGCATTCAGATTCATACTGCCCATACTTTTTGCAGTAATAGCATTGTATGCTTGATTTGTCATTTGATCTTCTCCCTCTACCTCTTTGAGGCTGAAAATTTTGATTTTGTCTGTGACCTTGGAAATTTTGATTCTAATTCTGTTGTTTGTTAACTCCACTTGAGTGGTGGTTGGTTGTAGTGCTCACGTGTCCTTGGTCACCTCTGCCTCTTCCTCTGTCTCTCCCTCTGCTGAAGGAGAATTGATTTTTGAAAGCATTGGTGATTGACTCATCTGTGAGATGCAGTCTGGTTTCACGTGTCACCGGAGAACCGATAAATTCATCAGTTCAAAAATGTGACAGATCCTTGGATTCAAGGATTGTTTTAACAACCATTTCAAATTTCTTTGGTAAACTTCTAAGGACTTTCTCAATAATGCATTGATCAGGGATGGCTTCACCAATCAATCTGATTTGGTTCACAATTCTCATGACTCTGGTCATAAACTGATCCACATTTTCAAACTCTGTCATTCTTAAATTCTTGAATCGCGTCCTCAAGGTCTGCAGTTTGACTGTTTTGACCCTATCATTTCCTTGGTAGGCTGATTTAAGGATGTCCCATGCCTGTTTTGAAGTACCAGCGCCTATGATTTTTGAGAAAATTGAGTCATCCATTGAATTTTGAATCCATAATTTATCTTTATTCTCTCTGTTCCTCTGAGTTGCCTGAGCAATTCTCTATTGGTTTGTCATGGCGAAAAGGTCTGCTGGATCTAGTTCCACATATCCAAGATCCACTGGATCCCAACACTCTTGTGCTTGCAAGAAGGATATCATCCGAAGAGACCAAAACTCATAATTGTTTCGAAGAAGAATCAAACCTTGAGTTGGCCCTAAATTGCTAGATGTCGCCATCTTTAAAGAATTTTAACAAAACAGAAAAAAAATATTGTGGAAATTTTGTGTTTACCTGTTTCCTATGTGTAAAACCAGGTTTGCTAATTTCTTGGAGTGACTTCGGAACTTTGCGATTCAAGATTTTCGTATACGAGTCCTCCAACTTCCGGTCACTGAAATGCCGAAGAAGAGAAAAAAAATCTTAACGGTCCTGTATTGGCCCTTAGCCTCCATTTATGTGACCATGACCGGTGACCATGTGCCTACTCATTCAAGATCTACTTGCATTTCACGATTCGGGGAATTGTGATGCCTTCGCTAGTTTTCTGTCCCTCAATATGTTGAAATCTGAAATATCCTGGCGCCTATTCCTCTCGAACGTATTTTTGGGATTTCGCGTTTAGAGATTTTTTCTGCAACGATCCTGGGTCCTTTGGACTCTCGGTGTGTGAAGTGTCGAAAATATCCCCTGAACAATCAGTGGTCCAGATCCTCCTATGATCTGATGGTCCAGATTCTTTCAGGATTTCGCGAATCGTTATTTCACGACTCTTGAACTCTTGTCGAGAAGTTCTCCAAACGGCGAACTCCAAAATGCCGAAATTTGATGATGCTTGGATCTGCTGCCACCTATCCTATGATATCGACAATCCTGATTCTCTCTCGAAATCTTCTTTTGAATGATTTCATGATTTCGGGATTTCGTGTATCAGGGTATGGAGTACAATCTGCTCTTCTCGTCCAACTCCCGATACCTAATTTTTCAAAAGTGTCAGATCGACGGTTCACGATATTTCTCGATCCAACGGTTTAGATCAAGTCATGATTTCACGATTCATGAATTCTCACCGCAGCCTTCTGACCTTTACTCCTTCCGAGTCAGCGAAATGCTGAGATCTTGCCATGTGTCCTCCTTGATGGATGGTTCCAACGATTTCGGGGCTTCGTGACTTTGCAAGCTGATTTTTCTCCTGTGCGCTCTAGAGGACTAAACCTCATGCACTTTCTCCCGGATCCAACGGTTATTGATCCTCTGCACAAAATCTATAGGCTGAAATTATTTTTCCTTTTCTACACTTTCATCGTCCTTTCTAAACTGGATTTACGCCTCAGATCTATTCGCAGGATTGATCTTACGGCTGTGAATGTTGTCCTTTTCTCTTTGACGTGTTTCTTTTCTACTTCTGCAAAGAGTTTCTTCTGAAGAAGGAAATTCGTGAATCTTTAAAGAATTTGAAAGAAAGTCATGAGTTCTTTGAATGTTTTTGCCCTCTGCAAAAATCTTTCACTAATTTGCAAAATTTTCACGAGATCTTTAGATGTTTTTGCCTTCTGCAACAATCTTTCATGAATTTGAACGAATTTCTTTGAATTCTTCAAATGTTTCTGCCTCCTGTAGCTCTTCTTCGTGAGTCTTTGATGAATCTGTAAATGTTCATGATTCTTTATAGTTTCTCCTTCCGCAGTTTTTGCTTCCTCGATCTTTTGAGCATATAGTACTCTGCTTCCTCATGTGAGCTTCCTGTGACGATCTTTTGAATGAATGGCGAACTTCTCTCCAAGCCTTATGAATAAGCTATGTCCCATTCTCTCGTTGTCAGTGTAAGCTCTACGCTGTTGAGGATCGGGATGCTCTCCACACTATGCAAAGAGACTTACTGCTGAAGCTCTGATACCATGATAAAATGAGAACCAAGAAATGCAGAGAAAATAATAGAGTAGAGAACTGTATTCATTATATTAGGAATGTAAGGAAAAAGTATAAAAGAAGAGTACATGAAGAGTTCTCTAGAAAAAGGGAAAGTAGCTGAGCTAAATAGGCTCAAGAAACTCAATAAATGAAAGTATAGCTGGCCAGGACAGCTAGCAGTGTACAGTCAGACTGTTGAGGTCACATTATATTTAACAATTTACAGATTAAGAAAAAGAAGAGATGAGCTATGCTTTTCGGCCATTTTCCAACAGTTCTTGTATTTACAAAAACCTACAAGCTTCCCAGGTGTTAGGCAGTTGAAGCAAAACATAGCATACATAACAGAGCATAAACTATGAAATATCAAACACACAAAAAACTAAGATGTGGAAACCCAAATCGGGAAAAAAACACCGGCAATGATCATCAGTCTTTTGTTATTCAAGGGAGAACTACAATAGCCTTCATAGACATACAATCATCCTCTCCTCTCTCCTCACACACTAGCTTCTCCTAGATATCATTGTGTCTACCTCTATAGGTATGCTCGTATATATAACATATATCACTTAGTTACATAGATTGATCATGAGTAGATCACATAGTTACACGAACAATTCATAAGATTGCATGCATGCGCATGTGCATGTGCATCTGCATGTGAACGCATGAGGAGATTCATTGGCATGTTTCCAACAATCTCCACCTTGACAACAATTTACTTGATATATCATGCCCTTAATTAATTCATCACATTTTCTACAAACCAAGAGAAGCGAGACACACCACCGTAGCTTCTCTAAAACTGGTTTCCTAAATATATCTGCAGAATTCACTTTTGTATGGACCTTTTCCAGAGCCACTCCACCTTCATCACCAACCTGTCTTACAAAATGGTACTTGAGAGAAATATGTTTATTCTCACTGTGATAAGGCGGATTTCTAACCAAATGAATAGCACTTTGACTATCGCAAAATACTTTCACTTTTTCCTGCATCCTTCCAAACTCACCCAATAAACCTTGTAACCAAATTTCCTCCTTGCATTCGTGTGAAGAAGCCATATACTCTGCCCCAATAGTGGATAAAGAGACTACATTTTGAAGCTTTAACATCCAACTAATAGGTCCTTCTGCAAGAGTAAAGACATATCTTGAAGTGGATCTCCTTCTGTCCAAGTCACCTACAAAATCTGAATCTACATAACTGGAAACTGAATATCTCGAACCATCATAGGTTATAGAATAACTGCTTGTGCCTCTAAGATATCGAAGCACCCATTTCACTGCTTCCCAATGATCTTTTCATGGATTTTCCATGTATCTATTGACAACACCAAATCCATGTGAAATATTTGGTATAGTACTCACCATCACATACATCAAACTTACAACTGCATTAGAATATGGTACACGAGACATATAATCATTTTCTTCATCATTACTAGGACATAAACCTGAAGAAATCTTGAAATGGGAAGCCAAAGGGATCTGTACGGGTTTCACATTATTCATATCGAATCTCATAAGTATTTTCTCCACATACTTCTATTGTGATAACCACAGCTTACCATTTTTCCTGTCTCTATGTATCTCCATGCCTAAGATTTATTTTGATGCTCCTAGATCCTTCATATCAAATGCACTAGCCAGCTGATCCTTTAACCTGTTGATATCAACCATGTTTTTGCTTGCTGCAAGCATATCGTCAACATATAACACCAAAATAATGAACATGTCATTTTCCAACTTTTTATAGTAAACACAATGATCATATTCACTCCTTGTAAAATTTAGGCTCACCATGAAGGAATCAAACTTCTTGTACCATTGCCTAAGAGACTGTCTCAAGACATAAAATGACTTCTTGAGTTTGCAAACAAACCTCTTATTGCGATCCTAAACAAACCCTTCTAGTTGTTCCATATATATATCCTCATCTAAATCTCCATGTAGAAACTTTGTTTTAACATCTAGCTCCTCTAACTCAATATCAAGTAAAGCAACTAGTGCTAATAGAACATGAACTGAAACAAGATTCACAACTAGTGAAAAGATCTCATAAAAATCAATACCTTTTTTTGAAAATACCCTTTTTCTACCATTCTTTATTTATACCTTTCAACTTTATCATCAACACCCTTTTTCAGTTTGTAGACGCACTTGTAGCCGACAACCTTCCTATCCTTTTGAAGTTCTACTAAGTCCCATGTTTTATTCCTCTCTAAGGCATCCATTCTTATTTCATAGCTTTCTTCCATTAAGCACTTTCAAATACCTTAATTTCTTCCTGAAAACAAATAGGTTCTCCATCAATAGAAACTGATGCAAACCCCCTACCTCAGCAGGGTTCTGCGACCTCCCTGTCTCTGGATCAATCTTCTTCTGAGCCGAAATGGCTCTTCAGGCTCCTGCTAGAACCCTTTGAATGAATTCATAGGTCCTTCAGAAACCCCACTTGTGCGAACATGCACAAGGTGCGAGCTTCACCTCCTCCAAGCGACTACAGTGCTATGATGAAGGCCTACAACCAAAGGAACTTTTCGCAACTCGTGATCTCGCGAGTTCGTGAGTCGAAGACCCTCGAATCCTCTTTCTCCAAACGCTGATACCCAAGATGCGATATGGGTATGGCTCCTCCTTGCTAGCACCTGCTACATATAACCATAGGCTAGGATAAACACTAGCACTACTTGCAACTCGCGACTTTGTGACTTGGAGTGTTGAACCCTCGAGCTCCTCCTTTGTGAATCCTCGAAATGCGAAAGGTCAACAAAGGTTGACTCCTTTACAACTTCTCGCAACTTGCAACTTCGCGAGTTGGAGTGTTGAGTCCTCATGCTCCTCCTTTGTGAAACCCCTAAGCACAATAAGTCAACAATGGGTTGACTCCTTCCAATGCAACGAGTACATGCCACCTATCAACCATGCAGTCCCCACCTAATGGATGTGCCACGTGTTTGCACAACCCTCAGCTCTCGGCACTTCACGACTTCGGTAGTTGAAAAGTGATTCTTCCAACCTTCGAACCCTCGATATGCTATATCACGCGGAGGTTATGAACCAACAGTTCTCTCGTGACTAGGATGCAACGGTGATTCCTGCTCCTCGCGACTCGAGACTTCGTGAAACTAAGAGTTTGGTCTACCCTCCAAACTCGCGAACCCCGAATTTGCGAAATGATCGAATGTCATGGGTTGAAATGAGATCAACGACTCATATTGACCCTCGAATCTTGGGTGATGGGTTTCTCTTGCCTCTAACCACCCTGCAACTCTCGTTGATCTAATGGCTCTCGCAACTTTGACACTTCCTTCATGAAGTTTCTCCTCCATCTGTTTCAGTTACTCTTCTGTGCGACTGCCCAGAGGTTAAACTCTCTGCGCCTTCCTCCAGATCCGATGACTATCTATTCTTTGCACAATATTTGACGGCCCAGATTCTTTTTCCCATGCGCCTCCTAGGGACTAAACACCATGCGTGTATCCTTGATCCAACAACTCTCAGGCCACAGTGCTCTAGATCCAACGGTTGGTACGATTTCACTATATCATCGATTGCAAGTATGGGGTGCAGCCTCCTCTGCTCCTCCAACCTCTGATTCCTTAATGTTTGGATATCCAAGGGTTTAAACCCCGTGTGCCTTCGCTTGATCCAACGGTTGTCAGGTATTGGTGTTAGATCTGACGGTTCATATATGTCCTCCTTTCATTCTCTCCTCCTGCTGCCTGGACGTAGATTCAATGGTCTGGATTTTCTTCCTAGTGCTGATCAAATGACAACTGTGCTCTTCCTTCTGAGCTTTCTTGGATTTTTTTGACTTGGAAGATTATCTATGTCTCAAAGGTCTCGACCTATGACTCTTCCTCTTGAGAGCTCGGTTCCTTTGGGTCTCAACTGTGTTATAGAAACGTTGTCCCTTCTGAGATTTGTCCTCTCATAGATTTACTCCTGTGCACACTTTGTGTTCGAGGATCTCGAATAACTCAGATTCAAGAAGTTTTCTTTAAAGGAAAACTCCTTATGCCCACCTGGTGTTCTCATGTTCAATGCACACCTTGCAAAGCCTACAGAGTATTCAACAACCCTATGAGTGTCTTCTCTTCGACACTTCTCTTTTCTCAGAACTCGAAATAGAGTTCCCTAGTGCACTCTATGCACTCACTCAATGCCCTCTTGGCAGAGCTCTATAGAAACTTCAATAGTTCTGTCTTCCCTGAACTTGAGACAGAGTTCTTTCCTGTGCACTCCTTGCACCTCTACTGATGAAGGTTCAATGATATCCCTCTTGATTTTCCTGAGGTTGTCTCACCTCTATCAATGCACACTTTGCGGACTATGTGCACTCCTTGCACTTGGAAACTCCAAGATGGGAAGAAATTGAAATTGATGAAATACTTCACCAGTTATGCATTCAAAACACGAAATGCATAAAAAAATGAAAACACATATAGACAATTCATGGCAGGAAAAACTACTCTTCTATTAATTCAGAAATGCCTATACAAGGTGTTTACAAGGGCTAGACTATAACAAGTCTCAGCTCTCTCTCGAGACCTCTCTGCTCTGGTCTCTCATCCTAACTCTCTACCCTGATTCCTATTATTCTCTAACTTCCTAATTACAAAATGAGGGCTCCCTCGAGCTTATCCTCAACCTCACTGTCTCAGAGCTCTCTCCATCACAGAGCATCTCCTATGGCTACATTACATAAATGGATGCCCAATCTTGACTACATCCTGGGCTTGTTGTAGGCTAGCATTCAAGGAAACCTCAACCACTTCCTGAACATATGTGTGGTCAACTCTTACAGCCTTACAAAATTTATAGAAATTTCGAATTTTAAAATTGAGAGGGCTGCGCCTCTGCCTTTCTCCATTAAATGTGTGTTGGATGTGCTGGTTGGCTGGCACACTGCTAACATGGAGTGATGCTCCTACATCATACTCCTTAGCTGGAAAAATCATGATCTCCTAATCATGAGCTCCTCTTCTCCAGTGTTGAAATCCACTTGGATCCCAAAATTTTCCTTGGAGTTGTCCATCTACTCCTCTGCTTCGATGTTGCTGTTTTTGCTTCCCTACTGCTCTTGCAGGCTCCCTTATGCTCAACTTTTCATTACTAGCAGTCTCTGCTGCTAAACTCAACATCAACCTTCTGATTTCTTCAATTACCTCATCCAATTGCTCCAATGGTTGGATCTTTGTATGCAGTCTTCTATGTCCCACTTCTGTCTTCTCAATGGGAAGATCTGTTCGATCTCCCTTGCTATATTTATCTCTCTTTGCGGAACTAAGTGGCCACTATACTGTAGACTCTAGCTCTACAGTCTCCTCACTGACATGTTGTTCAACTTCTTCCTATGGAAGTTCTGCTGCTGCCATTTCTCCTGCTAGCATACTTCCAACTTCTTCCATCTTGGCTTGTCAGATGTGAAAACTTTCCACCATCACCCTCTTCTCTAGGGCTTCCAATTCTTCATACAGATCATCAAAATCCATGCTATCTGCTTCCTCTTCTATTGCAAACTCCAGTGCTACAGTCATTTCTGTTTCAGTTTCCTGGCTAAAAATTTTGAGTAACTCAGTTGAATTCTCTTCTTCTTCTCCTTGGGAAAACATTAGTGTCTGCTCCACTTCTTCCTCATTTTTGACAGTCTCTGTTGGCTATCCTCCTTTTGTTGCTTCATATGCAACACATGCTCTTACCTCAATTGGGCTATCTGGTAGGAATACCCGAATTTCCCCAATCATCAGAATGCTCTTCTGATCCTCCTTCTGGATGGTGCAAGTTTTTAACTTTTCATCATATGCATTCACATGGTCTACAAAACCACATGAATCTTCACTTATCAACACTCCTTGCTGACCTAAACTCACTC
The DNA here is from genome assembly GCA_032191745.1 of Picea mariana. Taxonomy (NCBI): domain Eukaryota; kingdom Viridiplantae; phylum Streptophyta; class Pinopsida; order Pinales; family Pinaceae; genus Picea; species Picea mariana. The sequence goes on along the minus strand of JASDQU010102578.1, from coordinate 749,461 downwards.
TTGAGTCCCTGAGACTTTCAGACAGTCGCTCTTATTTTCCCCTGCCCACATGGGAATTTGGGAATTTTCCGTTGCCCACTTGGTAGTCTATGAGATCCAGTGATCCCATTTCATTGTCCACTTGGAAATATAAACTTTCACCACTGCCCCCTTGGCAGTATGCGAGACCTTCTGCTGATCTCTTCTCATTTCCCACCTGGCAACTCGAAATTTCACTTCTGCTCACTTGGCATTTTATGATATCCTCTACTAATCTCATACCATTTCCCACCTAGAAATATGAATTTTTGTTGCTCTCCTCTTGACAGCATATGAGATCCTCCAATGATCTCATTCCATTGCCCACCTGGCAATTTGAAAGTTTACCCTTGCCCTCTTGGCAGTTTATGAGATCTGAAATTGATCCCTCTTCCTCATCACTGAGGGTTCCACCAACTTCTGGCTCACATATGCGAACCATCTCTGTGTCACTGAGGTTTTTAGCATACCTCAACCACTTCTTCAACTCTTGTTGTTGTTTCCTTTCCAGCAAATTTTGAACAGGCCATTTGGCTTTTTTGTTTAGAGTCCATTCGTACCTCTAGCGTACTTTTGCCTCTTGTTGCGTATTCAATGTCAGTTGTTCCATTCTCTCCCTTATCTCAGTTAGTTCTTTGTCAATCTCTTCTTTACTCATCTGTTGGTGGTCTCCTCTTCCACCATGCTCATGGCCTTCAGTATCCATTTCCATCTTTCACCTACCCTCTTGGCAAGCGTATGGATCACTCTACATTTGAGAGCATCTCCATGTCCTCCTACATCTCGCTTGGTTGTCTATCATTTGTTGCACACCTCGCAACAATCACCACAGAGATTTAACACCCTACTTCTTTCACCTACTGTATACAAATGAATCTCTGCTTCTGATTCCACTTGATGTTACCAGAATTTCTCCCACCGTTTCTCCTTTGTTTGTGAACAAAGCAACAGTATCCTCTTTCTCTTTTGTCTGAAAATCTACAGACAAAAATATGCTCTGATTCCACTTGATGGTATCAGACTATCTCACTTCACAGTCCACCTCTTGTCTGTGATATGAAAACAGAAAATCTGTTGGCTTTGATGCCACTTGATGGTCTGTATCAGAGTATTTTCTTTATCTACTCTGCCTCCCTCTGTCTGTAGTCTATAGAAAGAAAGTGGCTCTGATACCACTTGATGCAGTCCCCTACCTCAGAAGGGTTCTGCGACCACCCGGTCTCTGGATCGATGTTATTCTGAGCCAAAATGTCTTTTTGGGCTCCTGTTGGAACCCTTTGGATGAATCCATAGGTCCTTCAGAAACCCCACCTGCGCGAACTTGCACACGGCTCGAGCTTCACCTCCTCCAAGAGACCACAACGCTATGACCAAGGCCTACACCCAAAGGCACTTTTCGCAACTCACGATGTCGTGATTTTATGATTCGAAGACCCTCGACTCCTCTTTCTCCAAACGTCGATACCCGAGATGTGAGACAGGTATGGCTCCTCCTTGCTAGCTTCTGCTACATATAACTGTAGCCTAGGCTAAACACTAGCACTACTCGCAACTCACGAATTCGCAAGTTGAAGTGTCGAACCCTCGATCTCCTCCTTTGCGAATCCCCGAAATGCAAAAGGTCAACAAAGATTGACTCCTTTAGCACTTCTCGCAACTCATGAATTTGCGAGTTGGAGTGTTGAGTCCTCATGCTCCTCCTTTGCGAAACCCCAAAACATGATAAGTCAACAATGGGTTGAATCCTTCGAATGAGAGAAGTACATGCCTCTTTTCAACCATGCAGTCCCCACCTTATGGATGTGCCACATGTTCACAAGAGCCATCGGCTCTCGGTACTTCATGACTTCGGTAGTCAAAAAGTGATTCTTCCAACCTTCGAACCCTCGATACGCGATATCACATGGAGTTTCTAATACAACGGTTCTCCCATGACTAGGATCCAACGGTTGTCCCTGCTCCTCATGATTCGAGACTTCACGAAACCAAGACTTTGGTCTGCCCTCCAAACTCACAAACCCTGAATTCGTGAAATTATCCAACGACGTGGGTTGAAATGAGATCAATGGCTCATATTGACCCTCGAATCCTGGGTGATGGGTTTCTCTGGCCTCTAACCACCCTGCAACTCTCATCGATCCAATGGCTCTCACAACTTCGACACTTCCTTCATGAAGTGTCTCCTCCATCCATTTCAGCTGCTCTTATGCGTGACTTCCCAGAGGTTAAACTCTGTGCGCCTTCCTCCAAATTCGATGACTATCGGTTCTTTGCACAAGATCTGACGACCTAGATTCTTTTTCCCATGCACCTCCCAGGGACTAAGCCCCATACACGTATCCTTGATCCAGCGGCTCTCAGGCCACTATGCTCCAGATCCAATGGCTGGTGCGATTTCATGATCTCGACAATTGCAAGTATGGGGTGCAACCTCCTCTTCTCCTCCAACCTCTGATTCCTGAATATGTGGATATCCAAGGTTTTAAACCCCATGTTCCTTTCCCTAATCCAAAGGTTTTCGACTATTGGCACTAGATCTGACAGTTCATATCTGTCGTCCTTGCACGCTCTCCTCCTGCTTCCTGGATGTAGATTCAACGGTCCAGATCTTTCTTCCCAGTGCTGATCCAATGACAATTGTGCTCTTCCTCGTGAGCTTTCTTGGCTTTTTTTGACTTAGAATATTTTCTAAGTCTCGAAGGTCTCGACCTACGACTCTTCCTCTTGCAAGCCCGGTTCCTTTGGGTCTCATTTGTGTTATAGAACCTCTATTCCTTTTGAGCTTCATCCTCTCAGATATTTACTCCTACGCACACTTTACATTCGAGGATCTTGAATAACTCAGATTCGAGAAGTTTTCTTGAAAGGAAAACTCCTTACGCCCACCTGGCGTTCTCCTGCTCGATGCACACCTTGCAGAGCCTAGAGAATATTCAGCAACCCTGTGAGTGTCTTCTCTTTGGCACTTCTCGTTTCTCAGAACTTGAAATAGAGTTCCCTAGTGAACTTTATGCACTCGCTCGATGCCCTCTTAGCAGAGCTCTACAGAGCCTTCAGTAGTTTTGTCGTCCCTTAACTCGAGACAGAGTTCCTTCCTGTGCACTCCTTGCACCTTTGCTAATGAATGTTCAATGCTATCCCTCTTGAGCTTTCCTGAGGTTGTCTAACCTTTGTCAATGCACACCTTGCGGACTATGTGCACTCCTTGCACTCGAAAACTCCAAGATGGGAAGAAATTGAAACTTATCAAATACTTCACCAGTTATGCATTCAAAACATGAAATGCATAAAAACATGCAAACACATACAAACAATTCATGGAAGGAAAAACTACTCTTCTATTAATTTAGAAATGCCTATAGAAGGTGTTTACAAGGGCTGGATTGTAACAAGTCTCATCTCTCTCTCGAGGCCTCTATGCTCTGGTCTCTCCTCCTAACTCTCTACCCTGAGTCCTATTATTCTCTAACTTCTTAATTACAAAATGAGGGCTCCCATGAGCTTATCCTCAACCTCACTGTCTCTGAGCTATCGTCGTCATAGAGCAGCTCCTACGACTACATTACATAAATGGATGCCTAGTCCTGACTATGTCCTGGGCTTGCTCTAGGCTACCATTCAAGGCAACCTCAACCACTTCCTGAACATATGTGTGGTTGGCTCTTACGTCCTTACAAAATATATTGAAATTTTGAATTTTAAATTGAGAGGGTTGTGCCTCTCCCTTTCTCCATTAAATGCATGTTGGATGTGCTGGCTAGTTGACACACTGTTGACATGGAGTGATGGTCCTGCATCAGAAACCAAATCCATGGATAAAACATAATCATCATACCTTTTAGGAGGATTCCTGACTCATGAAGATCTCCTCAAAGATGGTTGAGGCATATCCTCAGTTTCTTGGTTATTTTCTGCATCTTCATCATATTCTTCTTCTTCTTCTAGAACTTCTTCATGCTCCTGCATTTTTTAAGATGGTTGAGTTTCCAACTGAATTTTCTGAATTTGCGATACCTATTCTTGTTTCAATTCAACATCTACCAATTATAATTTTAAGACTGAGGATTCGTCAAATACTACATCTCTGTTTATGATGAGTTTGTGGGCAGTAGGATCCCACATTATGTACCCCTTAACTCCATCACCATAACCAACAAAGACAAATTTCTTTGATCTAGGATCTAACTTAGAACATTGATCTTTAGAAATAATGGCATAAACATCACAACCAAATATTCTCAGATTTGAAAAATCACATGAATGACCTATCCATACCTCTTCTAGAATCTTATAGTTTATTGTAGTTGATGGTGATCGATTTATCAGATAGCATGTTGTAAGAACTGCTTCTTCCCACAATTCATGTTGCATCTTGGCATTACTGAGCATGCTCCTTGCTCTCTCTAGAAGAGTCATTTTCATGCATTCACCAACACCATTCTGTTGAGGAGTATAAACCATGGTCTTATGTCTTTCTATCCTAGCTTCCTTGAAATAATTCTCAAATTCCAATGATGTGAACTCACCTCCATTATCTATCCTTAAACACTTGATTGTCTTGTCAGTTCTATTTTCAACTGAATCCCTGAATTGCTTAAAAGTAATAAATTCATCATCTTTTCTTTTAAGTCAATAGACCCAAAAATTTCTAGAGTAATCATCTATAAATGTCACATAATATGACGATCCTCCAAAATAAACTGTAGGGGATGGTCCCCAAACATCTAAATGAATGTAGTCAAGGATACCTTTGCTTATATTTCTTCCTGCTTTAAACTTCTATCTACATTGTTTTCCAAATACACAATACTTGCAGAAATTCAAATTTAGAAACTTCAAACTTGGAAGTGACTTACAATCAACCAGTACCTTAAGCCCTTTCTCGCTTATATGACCCAAACTCTCATGCCATAAACAAAAAGAGTCACTTGCATCTTCAGATGCTACCACTTCTTGATTTACTTTTGTTCTTCCTTCAAGATGATAAAGGTTCTCGATCCTCTTTGCCTTCATGACCACTAAGATGCCTTTGGAAACCTTCAGTACTCCACCTTGAGTTGTACACCTATAACTAGAAGAATATAGAACTCCCAAAGATATCAAGTTCTTTATTAGTTCGATTACATGTCTTACATCTATTAATGTTCTTATAGAACCATCGTGCATTCTAATCCAGACGCTACCAACTCCAACAATTTTACAAGAAAAATAATTTCCCACAAAAAAAACACCATCATCAATAGATTGGTAAGTTGAGAACCAATTTCGATGAACACACATGTGGTTAGACACACCAGAATCTAACAACCAATGTTGATGTTGATGTGAAACATCACAAGTAGACAATAACTCATAAACCATAGCTAAACTTGTTTCAACTACATTAGCTTCCTTTGCTTCTTTTGTGGAGTCCTCCTTCACTGCATTCTGTCTTTTCTAGTAATCCTTCTTGACATGACCAGATTTGCCACAAAACCTACATTTCTACTTACTCTTCTTTCCCTCTGATTTAGACCTTGATGTAACCCTCTGACTTTTCCCTCTTTCTGTAGATCATCCTCTGACCACCATTGCTTCTGTTATAGAATTTTCCTTGTTGGATTTCTTCCTCATTTCCTCACACAACAGAGCTCCTACAACAATGTCATAATCAATGGCATATGTTGTGTTAAACCACACAGTTGTGACCATATGATCCCAAGACTCGGGCAACAAACACTGTAGCGTAATGATTCCATAGAAGTTAATTGAGAAATAATAGTATTAAATACATTCAAGTGATCAACAATTTTTGTACCTTCTTTCATCTACAAACTGTACAACTGTCTCTTTAAGAAGCTTTTGTTTGAAAAGTTCTTTTTCATATATAGACTCTCCAGTTTGGTCCACAAACCTGTTTTTGTTGTCTCTTCAATGATGTTAAACAATACCTCATCTGCTAGACACATGCGAACAATATTGAGAGCCCTTGCATCTAGATCCTCCAAGTCCTCATCTGTCATTCTTGTCGGTTTATTTGATCTTCCAACCAAGGCCTTTTGCAATCCTTGTTGCACAAGCAGATCTCACATCTTGAGCTTCCATAGTGCAAAGCTATTCGAACTTTGCACTTTCTCCATTAGCATAAACAAAACCAAAAATACTGCTTATAAAAATGATCCTTTTTATACTGGAGGAGTATTATTATATTTAAGGTTAAACCAAAAAATATAAACTTTAATTAAAAGTTTTTTTTTTAAATAAAACTATATTAAATTTTTTTTTTATTAAAAAACCATAACCGCTTCCACCCTTTTACCTTTTTATTATATAAAAAAGAAAAGCACCTTTTAAGAAAGGCTCACCTCCATGTTTTAATAATCAACTATCTTTATACCATGAGAAACTTATAATAAGACAAACACCTTCACCTTTAATTCTTTTATACCACTTGAATACTTTAAAAAAAAAAAATGCTCCATACCATGCGAATTTATGGTTTTTAAGATCGTCGCATCCTACTTAATGGATCACCTTCATTGATTAGGATGATGTCGCACTGTGTTAATGGGGAGTCTGCGACGATTTTCACTCAAATTGTCGTACCATGTCAAACTGTCACTTGCGATGATGTCACTCTGTGTCCAATGTTTTTCCTGCGCCGCCGCCGCACTGTGCACTATGCATGACCTGCAAAGATTCCATAATTTTTGGTAATTTCGTAAGTTTGCATGCTATCGTCACATTTTCCCACAGGGATGAGCTGCTATGATGTAATAAAACCCGCCGTCAGCTCTTCACTTCCACTTCACTTGGCTTAGCTCAGCGCTTTGATCAAGCGACTAGATTCTTTTCTCCTTCGCTTTCTGCTCCTTCAACTCTAAGCTTTGAAACCACTTGTTAGGCAGCAGAAGCAAAACATAGCATACATAAAAGAGTATAAACTATCAAACACACATAAAACTAAGCACATCAACCATACACTTGACACATTGATTTATGTGGAAACCCAAATCGGGAAAAAACCATGGGCAATGATTATCGGTCTTCTGTTATTCAAGGGAGAAATACAATAGCCTTCATAGGCATACAATCATCCTCTCCTCACACACTCGTTGTTCCTAGATCGCATTGTGTCTAACCCTATGGGTATGCTCGTATATATAACATCAATCACTCAGTTACACAGACTGATCATGAGTATATCACATAGTTACACGAACGGTTCATAATATTGCATCCATGCGCATGTGCATGTGCATCTGCATGTGAATGCTTGAGGAAATTCATTGGCATGTTTCCAACACTAGGTTCAACCTTCCAATGTACTGGAGACATTTCCGACAATTAGGGTTAGCGAATTTGGTACATGCATTCAAGTCACTGCAAATAATTTTAAGAAGCAGATGGGCTTCTCTAGTCTTCTAATGGTGTTAAGAGAAGCCAGAGTTGAGGTTGTAAGTGTTGTTATGTTATAGTATTCACTAGTATGTATTCTATTAGTTATTTATATAAAAAATCTTCAAACTGCACTATGCGATGCTGAATATTTTTTTTTTTTAAGTACTTCGATGGATTCCATAATGCAATGCAAAGGTTTCCATTAGGCTTTAAAATTAAGAGATGATTTTGGATGCACTTCTCCTTGAACACGGTTGGCTAGCCACTTTCTCTTTAACCATTGTTGGCTACCCATTTTCCCTTCAGTCATTTGAAAATTGTTTATCATTTTACACGCTTTTGTTATATTCTCCATCCTCATTATTTCATCTCATTTTGTAATCATTTCATTAGTTTTTAGCACGTTTATATGTAGATCCAGTGTTAGTTTGATCATGTTTATATATAGAGTTTGTTTTCTTCCCTATTCAATTAAGGGATAATTATTATAATATTTATTTTGTTAATTATTATTTTTATCATATTTGAAACGTTGGATTTCATACTTAGTAGTGATGAGCATGTGGTTTCTAATAGTCCTAGCATAGTAGTTAAGCAATACCCTTTTACAAAGAGAAAAATGATATTGCTAATACTTTTTGAACTCAACCCAGCATAGTAGTTAAGCAATACCCTTTTACAAAGACAAAAATGCTAATGATAATAATTTCTAAACTCAACCCATACTGGTTTAGAAAAACAAAATGATAATGTTAATACTTTGTTATTTTCACACTAATATTTACAAGAAACAACCTGTTTATATGTACAAATCCTACATCTTTTTAGAATTGTACATGTGACTTCCAAGGAGAAAACTCATGTTCTTAATGATTAGGCTCATTCAAGTTGTACAATTAAACAATACCCTATTTATCAAAGGTTAGTAATATATGATTGGTTGTAACATCCCACTCTTGCGCACATTGAGCGAACTTATTCTCTGAGGACACTTGCTTGCAAGTGATCCATATTATTATAGTATTGGCCATTTGATTATGATTATGAGGCATTATGTATGTGATTATATGTTATTTTCTGTTTACATAGACAGGTGCTATTGACTGGGTTCTCCTGAGTGTGCAGGACTCTAGACCTCGAGGATGAAGAGGCATCGATGAAACCCCTTGCACTCCGGATCAAGTTAGGGAGTGGACTATTGGGTTTTGATTTTTGTTGATATGACATATGCACATCGGATTAGATGTTATGCTGATCATAGCTTGCTGACTAGACTCACATATGGAGAATAGGGGTCATGCACGACAACTAGAGACGTTGAGGGAGAGGTATGGACAACAACCCCGCCACAACCTACTAGAACTCTCGATGTGGCTCGAACTATAGGTTAATGATTACCTAGTTAGAGAATACCCACGATGTCATGAGGGAAGACTGCGACAGTTGCTCATGATGATTCTAAGGGGCCCGCAATAAGGCATGGGCCTTATTCCTTAGAGGCCCTTAGTCTCCCACAAAATCACATGGTGGAGTATTGAATCCAAGGTTTTTTTATGTCTACCAAGTCATTTAAGAGGAGAGTGGAACCCTTGGAGCACGTAGTATGTTCTAAAGGGCACGTCGCACAAGAAAAATGGGAAGAGGTGACTGGCACCCTTGGAGCATGTAGTGCATCCTGCAGGGCACTTCGCGCAAGGGAAACAAAATGAGGTGAGTGGCACCCTTGGAGCACCTAGTGTGTCTTGAAGGGCATGACACGTTAAATAATAAGTGAATAAACCTATATGGACTTAGAACAAATGATGTGATAAGAAAGATTTAAAAACAATTTCTCTAATAAAAATGTCGCCCACCCCAGGAAATTAAAATCTAGGCTGAAGTGATACTTGTGGTAAAAAAATAATATAATCATAATTAAACAAGTGACGAGAAGAGGGTAAGAAATTCAATCAATTTATTAATATCAAATTATATTGAGGGATTAAAATTTTAAAAGGGAATTGATTGTTTTTCTACATATTCTAATTAAATTTATTTATTTAAAAGAAAAATGGGTAAAATATAAATTTTCTACACTTGCTAATTTGAGTTTTAGATAAAAAGGGAAAAGAGGGAAACTTAAAAGAAATGGGAAACTAAGGGAAAAAGGGGAAACATAAAGAAAAAGGGAAACATAAGGAATCTTGTCTTTAAGAACTTTCTAAATTGAAGTCAACTAGGAATTTAGTAAGGGCATAAGTCATTAAAATGTGTAAGGGAATATGGGGACACCTAGGAGTGATTATAGGAATGCTTTTAGGTGGGTGAGGGAAATAGGAGTAATTAAATAATTAATGAAATTAATTTCTGGTGCAACTAGGGGGATGGGTGACGTGTACGGGGGAGGTTTTTCTGAATTAAATTAATGAAAATTAAATTAAATAGGAAATTAGGAAAGAAATCACTTAGAAACCCTATAAAAAGAATGGAGGAGGAGGAGTAGGGGAGGATCTTTTATGCGTAACATTATGCTGTAAAATTTTTGTCTTGACTAACTTGTCTTGTGGAAGATGGGATATCTAGCTCGGATAACGAGTGGTAGCTAAACCTTGTGAGGCAAGCTAGTTGCTAGTTGTTCCTTGGTTCAATGTCCATGGCCCCTTTGTCGCTCAGGGGGCTCAGGGGGAAGAAGAGTACCCCTATCATTAGTTGGGAGGTACCGGTGAAGTCACATCAGTCGAAAAGCGAGAGATGGATGGAGTACGTCGGATAATTACTCGGAGCTATCATCTTGGGCTACAATACGCCTACGTTTATTTTGAATGGTAGATAATTATTGTTCTTGTGCTTTCATTTATGTACTTTTTATTGTGTAAAGAAAAGTGTTTTAATTAGCGTCTTTGATCAAAAACTTAAAGTCATCATAGATTTACACTCATTGCATTGAATTGATTTCCTTGGCCACCAATCCTTGATTTCTTTGACTGTTTTGTTTTGTTTTATTGATTATTTGAAGAGATTATGCCTTATCTTTCATCCTCATCCCTAGATCATCGGTCCACGCCTAAGAAGTCGACCAGGAGTCGAATTGACGACCGTCAATTCAGTGCATAGAGACCTTTATATTCTAATGCCCTACTTTTCCATGCGTGGATGATGAGAGAAGGATAGTTTTTCCTAGCTGTCTATCCCTTCTTATCCCTGTGTTAGTTTTTCTTGGTTGAGTGATTATCTTGCACCTTTCTTGTGAATCGATACCTCTGTGTATTATTCATCTTGTTCTCTACGATTTTAATGACCATGTTTCTTATTATATATGGACTGCGTTTCAATACATTCCACTGCAATTTTCCCTCTGCAAATTAATATATTTTGAAGGTGAATTTACCTTATGTTTTAACACATCTAGCTTGCGATTTTCCTCTGCAAATTATTACTTTTTAATGGTGAATTTTACCCTGCGACTTTACCCTTGGTTTATACATTTATAGACTACTAATTTACTCTTATTGGACTGCAACCTTTCCATGCTTTAGACTGCAAACTCACCTTCTAGACTACAATTTTTTGCCAATGTGATAGCACTATCGTTTATTATTTTTTCCGCGTTATTAGTTGTTTATATACCTTCATTTCATTTTTATGGTAGTGTTGTCATTTTTCTTATGACAACATTATCAAGAACCCCTTTAAGAGACTTCATTTGTACTTAACTGACATATAATCATAAGACCCATAGCGATATAAATATAGCATATAATCCAATTGTGTTCAGCACATTCTAGACTGTGTTTTCAGCCTATGTATAGTCTGTGTAGTCAATGTATGTTTAAGCATCGAGTAAATCATCTTATTGGATTCGGGTTTTTTTTTTAACCCTAAATGCCAACGAATCCATTGTAGTTACGCCTGCATTTTAACATTCATTTGACAATGATTTATACATTCAGTGACCGAGATTATTATCTGACGATGTTTAATGTGTACGGAATGTTTGGTTACTATCTAACAGTGAATTATTTTCTTTAATTATACACTCAGTGATATACAATGTTATTGTTATCTCTTAAATATGCACAACAACATATCTCTTAATTATAGTTTTATTGTTATTTCGTTAGTATACGTCCAACAATATAAAATGTTAGTGTTATCACTTTAATTTATACGACATCGATTTCCTGGAGGATATCTCAACGTTTTTCCATTTTGTGCTGTGCGATTCTTGCATTTACTACAAGACACAACCTCGTTCATCCTTCTGCGATTTCATCCCTATCCTAACAGTTGTATCCTTATATTTGGCTGTGATGTTCCTATTCCTATGACCGTGACTTCACATTGTTTTACTTTATTGCGAGTGAAAATTCCAATGCGAATTCATATGAATTGACAACGATTTATTTTTCATGTCTCTCGACTTCAAAGTCACCTGATTTTCACTGCGATATTAACACACTTTTGAGTGAGATTCTTCATGAATTACACAACGAATTTGGTTGGGTAGCATCCCTCATTCTTAGCATTTAATTTCTCTTAGTTTGTGTTTTTAGATAGCGATTTTTATGCAGAAAATTGGTAACGGTCACGAGTCCCTGAGGGGCAACGATTCATTCATTGATTAAACAACAGTGGTGTTTTAATGAACAACAAATAAAATATATTGTTATTATTGTTAATTACCTGCCAACGATGAAATTTAGATTTGTCGATTGTTAATCTTGTTGATGTTGTCAATGTTATTATATTATTGTAAATGTTGTTGATTTAGACCTATTAACATTGTATATGTGATTAATTTAGACTGGTCATTATGGTTAATTACACTTGTGAATAGTGTTAATTGCATGTCAGCAATGCATTTGGACTAGCTCTGTTAGTGTGGTAGCGATTACATATAGTTTTAATGTTGATTAATTTGGACTTGTTAATTTAAACCGCGAAGTCAAATATTTTTAAGCAGCGTAGATCAGTAGTTCACCTATTAATGGTCAGTAGGTAATTGTTAGTCAACATATTTTATATTGTTAAGCACTTGTTTTAATTTACCTTATGATATACTATTATGACCATAGTAACTTGATAATAGTGCACTCCTTCGCACTTAGGCATCTTTCTTAACAGATAATGGTTTTTGTTTATTGGC
>JASDQU010102578.1:723540-736555 GCA_032191745.1 Picea mariana | reverse complement strand
TGTTTGGTTCCACTATTGTCGTCGTCGCCTTCATTCCTAAAAATAAATAATTTTTTTTCACTTTCTTCTTTTCTTGTAGTCGTACGACGAGGGGTCATTACATATGGTATCAGAGTGGGTTCAACCCGTGACTTGGGAACACTACGTCTTTCATTGATATGATATTTGATTATAATGTTGCTAATTAAATTAACTTGTATTCATGCAGGTAATCATGGTTAGAGGATGTCATAGAGGCAGATGACAAGGTGTTATTGGAGGAGGCGTGACACCTCTAGTAGCATCCATGTCTAAGGGTTCTAACCCCTTGGGGGATGAACAAGTTGTCGGGCAGGAGAAAATAGCGGTGGGTTAGATGGTTGGCCTGATGAGGTCTTTTCAGTGGATGTCTGAGGTACTGATCATTCGTTTTGACAGAGATGAGGCCAGTGCACCGACACCCCCTGAGGGTCCATCGCACGCTCTGGTCGGTACTGGTAGCATTCACCGAGAATTTGACAAGGTCAAATTTCCTGATTTATTTGGTACCCCAGATGGCATAGCCACTGAGGAGTGGTTGGAGAATATGGCTATGCACTTTGCACTTCAGGACTATACCTCCAACATGAAGGTTCTCATGGTGGTATTTCAACTTAAGGGGAGCGGTCTTCTATGGTGGAAGATGCTCCTGCCACAATTGAACATGATCGTCGAAGATGTGTCATGGGAATTGTTCGAGGAACGGTTCTGAGAGAGGTACCTAGAAGAGAAATTCATTGAGCGTCATCTCAATGAGTTCAACTCCTTACGACAAGGCGGTCATACAGTTCCTAAGTACGAGGCCCCTTTTATAGAGTTTCTTTAGTATGATCCACATCTTAATACTAACAAACTTAAGGTCAACAGGTTCTTACTTGGCCTTAATGTCAGAATACATGGAAAGTTTAGGATTCTTATGCCTCATACCTTTCATGATCCCATCCAGATGGCCCTCATAGAAGAGAAACAACTTATTAGCGGGGGTCAGGGCAGGACTCTAGTGAGACCAGTAGGGTAGGTGTCATCTGGTGTGTAGCAGAATCAGACACCAACCAGAAACACACTAGGATATCGTGGCTTCTAGAGAGGATCCACTTTCACTACAACTTGGTGACCATTGCCTCAGTAGCAGACTCCTGACCGGGGGCCACAGCATCAACAACAACGTCGATCGCAACCATAGCAGTTTAGGCTTATTTAGCAGAACAGAGCAGGATTCCAGGTCAGTGGGCTGCCAGCTTCTACTTCGGGTACGAGGAGTACTGGAATGAAGAAGGGGTGTTGGACATGTGGGGAGCCACATTACCAACACGAATTCCTAGTAGAGAGGACTAGAGCGTATGGATTAGTCGAACCCACTACCGTGGGATATTTTGGCAAGGCCCATCAGATTCATGCAACAATGAATAAATACCAGGTAGTGAACCAATCGAATGTGCTCAAGATGTCATGTATCTTAACTAACCAGACCCTTATTATTTTGATAGATCTCGGTGCTACTGAGAGTTTCATTTCTGGTGCAATGCTAAAAAGGATTAAGGTAAATCCATTCGAACATGATGAGTTTAGCTTTGTAGATATGGCTTCAGGAACCAAATAGAAGGTTGGAGGGAAGGTTATGAGTTGTACCCTTAACCTGGGAGAGTTGGTGACGAAGGCCAACCTGTACATCATAATCTTAGGATCTTAGGATGTCTTGATCGGTATGGACTGGTTGGAATCGCATGAGGTGATATTCAAATGTAAGATGAAATGGATGATCTTGGTCAATGATGAGGGACAGAGACACGTGATTATAGGTTGAAACCAGGGAGTTTCCCTGAGTTTCATCTCTTCCTTGTAGTTATGGAAGATCATGTGCAAGGGGTGTAAGCTTTATGTGATCCTTGCGTTAAACGAAAAGGGAGTAGCAGAAGGTCTAGAACACATTTTGGTAGTGAGAGAGTTTGTAGACATCTTCCTGAAGGAGTTACCTAGGATGCTACCAGAGAGGGAATTGGAGTTTACCATATACCTAACACTGGGGACTAAACCAATAGGGAGAACGCCTTATCCTATGTCAAACTCGGAGTTACAAGAGATGAGAATATAGCTGAAGAAGTTGTTGGACCTGGGACTTATACATCTGAGTGTGTCACCATGGGGTGAGCCTGTTATCTTCATATGAAATAAGTATGGGTTGTGGACACTCTGCATTGACTACCGTCAGTTGAACAAGGCAACGATCAGGAATCAATATCCATTGCCAAGGATTGATGATATGTTTGATCAGATGAAGGGTGCGATAGTGTTTTCCAGGATCAACTTGAGATTAGGGTATCACCAGTTATGGATCAAGGAGGATGATGTCCCTAAGGCCTCCTTTAAGAGGAGGTTCATACATTACGAGTTTATTGTTTTACCGTTTGGACTGACAAACGCCCCAGGGGTATTTATGAGTTTGATGAATGGAGTGTTCCGCGAGTACTTAGACAATTTCATCCAAGTATTCATTGGTGATATTTTGATTTACTCTCAGATGATGGAGAATCATGACAAGCACTTCCATTTGGTACTACAATGTCTGCAAGAGAACAAATTGTTTGGGAAATTGTGTAAATTCTCGTTTTACCAATCGAAGATTCACTACTTAGAGAATGTCATCTCTGACAAAGGTATCACTGTGGATCCAACAAAGGTAGAGGCTATTATGGAATGTCCTGCACCGACGAATGTCCCAGAAGTGCATAGCTTCATGGGTTTAGCAGGATACTATCGATGTTTTTTCGAGGGATTTTCGAAGATAGAAAATCGGATCACGGAATTGCAGAAGAAGAACAAGAAGTTTGTTTGGATCGAGAAATGTACAGAATCATTTCGGAGGCTCAAGGAGTTGTTGAAAATGACACTTATACTAAAGGTCCCTGACATGGACGTTGACTTCTTGGTATGCACTGATGCATCCGAGGAAGGCTTAGGCGGAGTCTTGATGCAAGACGATCGAGTGATCACTTACATCTCGAGGAAATTGAGAAGGCATGAGGAGAACTATGCAATGCATGATTTGGAGTTGTTAGCCATTATTTATTCCTTGAGAGTGTGGAGACACTACCTTATTGGACGAACTTTTGAACTAAAAAAAGACCACTGTGGACTACAACACATCTTGACGCAAAGTTATCTGAACGTGTAACAACGACGTTGGTCAAAATTGCTTAGTGAGCACGATTTTGAGATTACTTACATAAAGGGAACAATGAATCGAGTGGTAGATGAATTGATTCATATACCATGCATCTTTTCAATGTTTCCTCTTCAGACAAATATACATGAAAGGATTCTAACGTTACAACACAACGATGACTGGTACAAAGAGATCAAGGATTGTTTCGGACAAGACACAATGATGGTACCAAGATTTGAAGGATTTACATTTGACGACTATGGATTATTGAGATTTGAAAATCAGATTTATGTACCACTGAACAATGCATTGAGGAGTTTGATCCTAAATGAGGCTCACTGAGTAGTGTACATGGCTCACCCGGGAGTCATGAAGATGAGGGAAGACCTTAAATCCTTATTCTTCAGGAATGGAATGAAGGTAGACATAGTCAACTATGTGGCCAGATGTCTAGAATGTCAATAGGTAAAGGTTAAACATAGACATCCAACAAGATTAATACATCCACACGCTATTCCAGAATCTAAATGGGAGGTTATTTCGATGGATTTCATTGTTGGATTTCCATTGACGACAAGGAGACATGACTCTATTTTTTTGGTAGTCGACACTTTGACGAAGAGTGCTAATTTTATTCATGTGCATATGATGTATCAGGCACCTAACATAGCTAGAGTTTTCATCAGTGGTATTTTGAGGCTGCATGGTGTTCTTAAGACAATTATATCTGATTGAGGATTGGTGTTTATTGGACGATTTTGGACTAGTTTCCAATAGGCCTTGGGAACTCAACTTAACTTTAGTACTGCGTATCACCCAGAGACAGAGGGGCAGACCAAATGAACAAACCAAATCTTGGAAGACATGTTGTGCATGTACGTGATGGACCAAAAAAAGCGTTGGGAAGAATTCTTGGCACTTGTAGAATTCGCGTATAACAACAGTTACCAAAGCACCATTAAGATGGTATCATTCGAGTTTCTTTATGGGCATCTGTGTCAGACACCTTTGAGTTGAGATTGGCTTGAGGATAGGGTCATGGTGGGACCATAAGAGATCCAAGAAATGTAGATCAAATGTAAGCAATAATACAAAGAATCAAATAAGCGCAAGATCGACATAAGAGTTATGTTGATGTGCACCGTGTCGAATGTAGTTATGAAGTTGGCGATCGAGTATTCTTGTGGGCAAAACCACATAATAATTTGATCAATTTTGGAAAGGGAGCTAAAATATCTCCTATGTTCGTGGGACCTTTCGATATTGTGCAGAGGAAGGGGCCCGTGGCCTATCGTCTAGCCTTTCATGATTCTTTGAGGCATATGCACGATGTTTTTCATGTATCTGTTTTGAGACATTATATTAGTGATCCTAAACATGTTATTGACATGAGTTCCTTGCAGTTATTAGATGGCGGGGCCCTCACAGATGAGCCGATTTGCATCCTATATCATCGTATTCGATAGCTATTATGTCGAAGAGTAGATTAGGTCAAGGTCCAGTGGAAAAACTATAGTCTGCATTTGTCGATCTGGGAGGACGCATATGATATGCACCAACAATTTCCATTTTTGTTTGATAGATAGACTTATGATATCATGTTACACATTATTTCGACACTTATATACTATGAAACTTCAGGACAAAGTTTATACCAAGAGGGGGTGTATGTAACATCCCTTTCTTGCGTGCACTGAGAGAACTTATTCTTTGAGGACACTTGCTTGGAAGTGATCCATATTATTATACTATGAACGTTTGATTATGATTATGATGCATTATGGATGTGATTATATGTTATTTTGTGTTTACATAGATAGGTGCTATTGATTGGGTTCTCCTGAGTGTGCAAGAATTTGGACCTCAAGGATGTAGAGGCATCGATGAAACCCCTTGGACTCTGAATTGAGTCAGGGAGTGGACTATTGGGTTTTGATTGTTGTTGATATGACATATGCACATCATATTAGATGTTATGATGATTGATTTTATTTCTAACATTATTCATTGATGATGCAATCTGACGATAGTTTTCCGACCAGACTCACATATGGAGTAGAGGGGTTAGGCACAACAACCAGAGACCTTGAGGGAGAGGTGTGGACAACAACCCTGGCACAACCTACTAGCACACCTGTCATGGATCGAATTGTAGGTTAACTATTACCTAGTTCGAAAAGACCCACAATTCCATGAGGGCAGACTGCGACAGTCGCTCACGATGATTCTAAGGGGTGAAAAATAAGGAAGGGGCCTTATTCCTTAGAGGCCCTTACTCTCCCACAAGATCACCTGATGGAGTATTGACTCCAATGGTTTTTGATGTCTACCAATTTAGTCAAGAGGTAAGTGGAACCCTTGGAGAAGGTAGTGCCTCCTAAAGGGCACATCGCGAAAGAAAAAGGGAAAGAGGTGAGTGGCACCCTTGGAGCACGTAGTGCGTCCTAAAGGGCATGTTGTGCAAGGGAAACATAATGAGGCTAGTGGCACCATTGGAGTGCCTAGTGTGTCCTAAAGGGAACGCCACATTGTTAACTAATAAGTGAATAAACCTAGATGGTCTTAGAATGAATGATGTGATAAGAAAGATTTAAAAACAATTTCCCTAATAAAAATGTCACCCAACCTAGGAAATTAAAATCTAGGTCGAAGTGATACTTGTGGTAAAAAAAATAATATAATCATAATTAAACATGTGACGAGAAGGGGTTAAGAAGTTAAATTAATTTATTAAGATCAAATTATATTGAGGGATTAAAATTTTAAAAGCGAACTGATTGTTTTTCTGCATATGCTAATTAAAAGTTATTTATTTAAAATAAAAATGGGTAAAAGGTAATTTTTATACACTTGCTAACTTGAGTTTTAGATAAAAAGGGAAAAGAGGGAAACTTAAAAGAAATAATAAACTAAGGGGAAAAGGGGAAACATAAAGAAAAAGAGAAACATAAGGAATCTTGCCTTTAAGAACTTTCTAAATTGAACTCAACTAGGAATTTAGTAAGGGTGTAAGTCATTAAAATGTGTAAGGGAATATGGGGACACCTAGGAGCGATTGTAGGAATGCTTTTAGGTGGGTGAGGGAAATAGGAGTAATTAAATAATTAACAAAATTAATTTCTGGTGCAACTAGGGGGATGGATGATATGTGTATGGGGGAGGTTTTTCTGAATTAAATTAATGAAAATAAATTAAATCCGAAATTGGGAAATAAATCATTTTGAAACCCTATAAAAATAATGGAGGAGGAGGAGTAGGGGAGGATATTTTATGCATAACATTACATTGCATAATTATTGTCTTGACTGACTTATCTTGTGGGAGTTGGGATATCCATCTTGGGTAATGACTGGTAGCTCTACCTTGTGAGGTGAGATGGTTTCTAGTTGTTCTTTGGTTCAGTGTGCATGGCCCCTTTGCCGCTCAAGGGGCTCAGGGGGAAGAAGAGTACCCATAGCATTGGTTGGGAGGTACAGGTGAAGTCACATAGGTCAGCAAGCGTGAGATGGATGGAGCACGTGGGACAATGACTCAGAGTTGTCATCTTGGGCTATGTTACGCCTACATTTATTTTGAATGGTAGATAATTATTGTTCTTACGATTTCATTTTTGTACTTTTTATTGTGTAAAGAAAAGTGTTTTACTTAGCATCCTTAATAAAAAAATTAAAGTCATCATATATTTACACTCGCTGCATTGAATTGATTTCCTTGGCCACCGATCCTTGATTGCTTTGACTGTTCTGTTTTGGTTTATTGATTATTTGAAGAGATTGTGCCTTATCTTTCTTCCTCATCCCTATATCATCAATCCACACCTGAGAAGTCAACCAGGAGCCGAATCGATGGTCATCACTTCGGTGCATAGCGACCTATAGATTCTAATGCCCTGCTTTTGTGTGCATAGATGATGAGAGAAGGATAGTTTTTCCCAGCTATCTATCCCTTCTTAGCCCTACATTGGTTGTTCCTAGTTGAATGATTGTCTTGCGCCTTCTTGTGAATGGATACCTCTATGTATTGTTCATCTTTGTTCTCTGTGATTTTAATGACCACGTTTCTTATTATAAATGGACTGCATTTCAATACATTCCACTGTGATTTTCCCTATACAAATTAATATATTTTGAAGGTGGATTTACCTTACATTTTAACACATCTGGCATGCAATTTTCCTCTGCAAATTATTACTTTTTAATGGGGAATTTTACCCTGCGAATTTACCCTTGGTTTATACATTTACAGACTGCTAATTTACTCTTATTGGACTATGACCTTTCCATGCTTTAGAATGCAAACTTACCTTCTAGACTACCAAATTTATTCCAATGTGATAGAGTTATCATTTATTATTTATTCCGCGTTATAAGTTTTTTATATACCTGCATTTCATTTTTATGGAAGCATTATCAGTTTTCTTATGACAATTTTATCAGCAACCCCTTTAAGAGCCTTCATTTGTACTTAATTGACATATAATCATAAGACCCATAGCGATAGAAATATAGCATATAATCCAACTTCGTTCAACACATTCTAGATAGTGTTTTCAAGCTATGTAAATTTTGCGTACTCAATGTATGTTTAAGCATCGTGTAAATCATCTTATTGGCTGCGTTTTGTTTTTTTTTTTTTTAACCTCGAATGCCAGCGAATCCGTTGGTGTTACTCCTGTATTTTAACATTAATTTGATAGTGGATTTATACCTTCAGTGACAGAGATTACTATCTAACGACATTTAATGTGTACTGAATGCTTGATTACTATCTGACAACGATTGATTTTATTTCATTATATGCTCAGTGATATAAAGTGTTATTGTTATCTCTTAAATACGCACAACGACATATCTCTTAATTATAGTGTTATTTTTATTTCGTTAGTATACACCCAACGATATAAAATGTTAGTGTTATCTCTTTAATTTATGCCACATTGATTTCCTAGAGGATATCTCAACATTTTTCCATTTTGTGCTCTGCGATTCTTGCATTTACTACTAGACACAACATCCTTCATCCTTCTACGATTTCATCCCTATCCCGATAGCTATATCCTTATATTTGGCTACGATGTTCCTGTTCCTATGACCGTGACTTCACATTGTTTTACTTTATTGCGAGTGCAGACTCAAATGCGAATTTATATGAATTGACAACGATTTATTTTTCTTGTCTCTCAAATCCGAAGTCATCTGATTTTCACTTCCAACTTAACACATTTTTTAGTGTGATTCTTCATGAATTACATAGAGATTTTGGCTGGGCAACATCCCTCGTTCTTAACATTTAATTTCGCTTATTATGTGATTTTAGATATCTATTTTTATGCAGCAAATTGGTAACGATAGCGAGTCCCTGAGAGGTAGCGATTCATGCATTGATTAAACAAAAGTGGTGTTTTAATGAACAACAAATAAAATATATTGTTATTATTGTTAATTACCTACTAGCGATGAAATTTAAATTTGTCGATTGTTAATCTTGTTGATGTTGTCAATGTTATTATATTATTGTAAATGTTGTTGATTTAGACCTCTTAACATTGTATAAGTGATTAATTTAGAATGGTCATTATGGTTAATTAGACTTGTGAATAGTGTTAATTTCATGCCAGTAATGCATTCAGACTAGCTCAGTTGGTGTGGCAGTGATTATAGATAGTTTTAATATTGATTAATTTGGACTTGTTAATTTAGACCATGAAGTCGACTACTTTGAAACATCGTAGATCAATATTTGACCTATTAATGGTCAGTAGGTAATTGTTAGTCAGATGATTTGATTTTGTTAAGGGATTTTTTTAATTTACCTTATGATAATAATTATGATCATAGTAACTTGATAATAGTGCACTCCTTCACACTTAGGAATATTTCTTAATAGATAATGGTTTTCGTTTATTGGCGAAGTCGTGTATTAGCTTGCACAAATTTTGTGTGATTAACATCATCTTGCATCTTGTCGACCTATTGCTTGAGGGTGTAGGTGTAGTCTTCTTATCAGTTAATTCATCTTCAAGCGAGTTGGAATTTATCTTGAGTCCTTGGTTCAGAAAGGTTATGTTGCATGAGGGTTATCATCGCACCTATCACTCAGGGATGACATGATTCTTTATCAGGGGATCATGTTGTGCCCTATTGGATAGAGGTGAATGATAACTTGGACAAAGTATGTGCTTCATGTCATGGGTGTTGTTGATCGTTGTAAGCTTGATGTTGGCTCTTGGGTTGTAACACCTTCATGCATTGGGTTTTTCATGCCATAGAGGTTATAGTTACTGGTCGTTGAGGCCATTGTGTTGGGATTGTGGATGTTTTCCTTTATCTTGTAGGAATTTTCATGTTTGTGTCGGGTGGGTAGTAGCTTCTATCTGTTGATTTATGAATGTTTCACCCAGTTTCTCGTGGTGCTAGTGCATGGAGTCGTAGTTATCTATTTCCTAATCTGCATGCATGTGTTCATTGTCAGGTTGTGTGGTTCCATTGTTGTCGTCGTTGCCCTCCTGCCTAAAAAAAATAATTTGCACTTTCTACTTCGCTTGTAGTCGTACGATGAGGGTTCGTTACATTGGTAATAAGGTTATAGGTATTGTGAGGTGTATTGTAATTTAACTATGGATATGCATATACTTATGCATATCGATATAGGAATTTTTGAAGCAAGAGGGAAAAGAAGATCCATCTAGTATAAATGTGGCTTAAGAAAGAAAAACCATAATGGTTTTTATTGGAAAGGGAATGATATAATGTAATAAATATTAGTAGGTAAAAATGGAAAATATATTGGACTCAACATACTAGGGGTATAAATAAAAGAGGGTATGAAAAATGTAATGAAAATAAATGGATACTTATGATATACAATAAACTTTATACCAACAAATGAAAATATGCATTACAAGGAGAAGGATGTAGTCCAAGATGTTAGAATAATAGTTCGTTTATATATCAATTTTTTGTTGTATAAAAACATATGCAACATTGTTAACTATCTATTTATATTTATTTTTTTCATTTTTATAAGATGGGGTCAAATATGATGATGTATTTCACCCTATGTACAAATTTGTAAATTATTCTCTCAATACTCTCAATACAGGGAAAGTGGATGATTGGAAAAGTAGCAATGGTGTGGCTAGGAATACATGCACTTTTTTTTTTAAATGCATGCATGTTCATTTTCATAGATCTTTGGGACCCTTTGAACTACCATAAAGTATACTAACTAGATTATTAGGTCATGAAATCAAAGAATATATGCATTCTTTTAGGAACATACATGCACTCCTAAGTGCACACACATTCTTATATGTTATAATACAAAAATAGGCCTATGGCTTGTATTTGTATCCTAAACTATGTTGTTCTTTTAGAGGAGGAGGCAATATTTGAGGAGAATCTTTTGCATCTAATTGCCATGACGGAGAGGTTCATTTTCGTCACTTCCATTTAGTGTTTCTTTCATTTATTCAAGGTATTTTTACCCATCAATTTGTTTTGTTTTATTATTTCTTAAATTCTTCAAATTAAAAGATTCATAAAAAAATAATTTATTCTTGTTCAAAAACAACATAGAAAGTCTATTTTCATGGATCCTATACATGAAAAAAACCCAAACCCACCATCACCCAATGAAGAAAGAGACAAGCCTAACCAAAACCAATAAGAATAGATGAAAAAAGTGAAATTGACAATGACCTTGAGTCATTGAGAAACCTAATTGTTATTTTAGAAATATGAAAGAGCCCTCACACCTTTCACTTGCTACATCTCTATATATCATTATCTCATCCATTGCCAATTATTGAGGGAAATTATCTAATATTTCCAAATACAAGTCGAGGATGTTTAATATTAATGGAAATTGTTATATAGAAACCAAATGCCGAATTTAAAATTTTCAAAACAAGATTTGATGACCTTGTTTATTGACCGCATAAATAGTTTACACTATCTTGTGACAAAAAATAATGTTTTCATGGAATAGTACACATGCCAACCATTTATGGACCACTAGATGGATAGAAGGTTTATGGTTTTTGAAAAACCTTCCTACAATAATAGGGAGGTTGCATTATTTTTTCTTAGAAAATTATTGGAATGGTTTTTTTTAAGTCACTATGTCAACTACTTTGACATAGGAAAATTCCAAGGGGTAGGTTGTGGGTCTATGTAGGATTGAAAGAAACTCAGGCATGGCCCATTGGGAGGGAATTTAACTCCTAGCTAAAGGCCTAACCCCCCTACCCAATATCATGCAATTTAAAATAACATTCATTACACACAAGCCTATTTCCACCCTAACCCATAGTTTAATTCAGCATAGCACATCCATTACTTTATCCTGCTAAGAAGGATCTTAGGATAATGCACAAATTGATTATGGAGGGGAAGGGGTTGGGGATTTGAGCCATGCATTGGATTCTAGTTAGGGGAAGTCACATATATAGATTAACATTTCTAGTCATAGCTCATGTGACCCTCATTGATGCTTGAGTTCTGGGTAGACTTGTTATGGGCCAATGTAGGCTCCTATATAGGCTACTTTCATGGAAGATATTATTACAAAATCATCTCATTAAAAATCATTTATTATATATATATATATATATATGTGAGTGTGAGCTAATAATGGTCTCTCATGATGTGTTAACAATGAAAACATGGAAAAATAACTATATATTAACTTGGAGGGATTACTCAAGCTACTTTTACAATGAATTTAATATGGTGTAAAAACATCAAACATAGGAAATTGAATTATATTTCCAAATATACAACTTGTATTAATTGAAATTGTCAATAACTATGTGAAATTTGATTTTTTCTAACAATGGCATATTATTTTTCTAGCAAAATATAATGTATGTTAGTTTAGGTTTTGAGTACCTTAACAATGGAATTTTATTCCAAAAACTGGTTTGATTGTAGAGAACCCATTTTAATAGTGGGGTGTATTTTTTGGAAATTTATAATATTAATTTTATATTTTTTTAATTATAAATGTCAATATATCCTTGAAATTACAATCCCTTTTGTTCCTACATGCTAAAAGGGTCTTAACATGACCAAAATAATTTTATTTTATTTTTAGATCGTAGATATCGGTCTCTTCTAGTGCAACATATAACTCCTTTTAGAAATGGTTAAGCCAACAAATGTTTTTAGTAGAAATAAAAGAGGTATGTATTCTAGGATTTTGATATATGCAAAGAGAAAAATAGATTAAAAATAGTAAACAATATTAATTTAAAAAAACTACTATATATTTAGAATCTACATAGATGATTGAATCTATGTTTATAGTTTCATCAAAAATTGATTTCTATAGCCTATAGAAGAATAATGTCAAAAATGAAGATATAGAGAGGTATTCACAAAAATGGAGGTTTTTATCTATTTGTGGACCGAACCACTACATTTGTCACCCCGAACCTAAATGTGAGGAAACCAATTCATAATACATTTCCACTAAAGTTGTCAATACCTCCCAAAAAAAATTAATCAAAAGAACACACACACACTATAGGAATGCACACGTGCTACAAGATGCACACACATTCCAAGAACATGCATATGATCCTATTTCCTACTTTGTATTTTCTATTTCCCCTCCCTCCCATTATCTCTCCTCTCTCTCTCTTTCTCTCTCCTATATCTACTATCTCCCCCACACCTTGAATACCCCTCCCTCTCTCTCCCCCACTCTACCTCCTTTCTCTCTTTACCTCTCTCTACCTGCCTTCCCTCTTTATCCCCCCTTCCTCTCTCTCTCTCTTTGTCTCTCTCTCTCTCTATATCTCTCTCCCCCCACCCTCTATGCCTCCCTCTC
>JASDQU010102578.1:706496-716668 GCA_032191745.1 Picea mariana | reverse complement strand
GTCTTCCTCTCTCTTCCTCTCAAACTCTCACACACTATAGAAAGTTTAGTACATTTCAAGGAAAGAAATGTCCTTGAAATAAACATGTCAAGACCTAGACCTAGACCTAGACATGGTAAGTCATGGGAAGACCTAAAAATATACCATAGAACATGACCTAGACCTAAACTATGACCATGACCTAGACCATGACATAGACCTAGAGCTAGAGCTAGACCATGACCTAAACCTATACCATGACCATGACCTAGAACATAACCTATACCTAGAGCTTGACCTAGACCATGACCTATACCATGACCTAGACCCTTCTAGCTCAATTTAAGCCTAGGAATAACCTATACTTGACCTTTAACCCCCTCCACACCCAATCCCTAAGTGCACTATCCCTATACTTCTTATTTAATGCTCCATAACCCTTGTAGCTCCATCTTGATGCTCTAGCCATTTCTCTATGCTTCAAAACACTTTCAATATTAATCCCTTAGGTTCTTGTTGTCCCAAACCCTTATACATATTTATTCAAAAAATTGTAATATTTGAAGACCGAGCCCCAGTTGAATTGTAAACATGTTTTATAGGCTGGTGAGTCAGGTGATTATAAACTAGGATGATTATGTGATGATTAGGCCAGAAAGACTAGATGATAAAGGCTAGTGTGCCTATTTTTGTATATGTAAATACTCCTATCATTAATATAATACATTGTTGTGTGTAGAGCAACCATGATAAAAGAGTTTGGGGGACTAACTCCACTAGGAAGGGAAAGGGGGTGGGATAAGAGCCTATGAAAGAGGATAAGATAGAGGGATTATCTCTAAGCGAATATTATATTATTATTCCTAAATACAAAGAAAAGAATAAATCTCATATTATCCTAAGTTATTACATGAAGGGAAATGATCTACAAGTGGAGAGGAATGAGCTCCTAGAAGGTCATGTGTCAATCAGGGAACATGCAGTTATATGTGGGGAAAAATTGTTCGTTGGGAACCATTCTCCCCATTCACCTTCAAATTTTCACGATTCACAACCCGACCATCATTTCACTCACTCAAAATTTCTCTCCATTGTTCAACCTCTATAACCCAGAAATTATATGTAATACCTCCCTATCATGGGTAGCGTACCCATACTGTATACGAGACAATACTGTACCGTACCCAAGAAAGAATTGTTCCTTAACTATTTTTGTTGTTTCCATCACCTGTTCCATAACTGTTTATGTTGCTTCCTTCACCTAAGCCTGTACCTGATTGACTAGAGAGACGAATTGAAGAAGCGGGTTGTCGGGCCCATGGGATGGAAGAGGCAGGTTGTGAGGACTGTGAGAAACTCTCTCTAGGTGAGATAATTGTTGGGAATTTAATTCCTAAAGGATCCAAAATACAACTACAGTGCTCTGAGACTTCCTTTTAGGCCTATTGTTGAAGCCTTGGAAGGGAAGTGGGGAAGTTGAAGGACTATTGAGAAGAGAAGGGGCACACTTCCTAGGGTGGGAGAGGCATGTGGGGAATGAGAGACTATAGGATAATAGTTTGAGTAGGCACCTGGGATGAAATCCTTCTTGATGTCTGTGTAGCTTCAGCGTGGTTATAAACCCCTTTACATAGGTGGAGTTTATTCCCAGCTCGGGGGTGACCCACTGCTGAGAGTTATGAGCAACATGGTATAAGGCTTGGAGGATCGTGGAAGGTATGCACGCAGTTGGTGGTATTCTATAAAACATAAGTATCAATTGTGCATGAATATACATGCTGTATATTTTTATGGGTTTTTCTTGTGTATGATGCATATACATTTTATTTTTATTTTCTCTTGATTATGTGTGGTTGCAGAATATGTTTGTCTGCTTAAATTTTATGTATATATATATATACATAGTAGATTATTGTTTTTATGGAGTGACATGGCCCTGGCCTAGGTGGTAGTAGAATGTTACAATTTCTACAGTTCCGTAAGATTTTCTATGTGGCATATCCCAATGACCTAAGGTTGGGGTTGCTACAATTTGGTATCAGAGCATCAGTTTCCAAAACTAATTGTTGATGGGTCGTGTAAGTTGAAATTGTAGCAAAGTTTTAGAGATAATTATTGCCAAATTTGAAAAAATTGAAGTTTCATATCATCCATGAGTTCCAAGAGGGCGCTAAGAGCACACCTTAACTGTGTTTGAAAGCTCAAGAGGTGTAACAGTTCAGGAAACCACAATGGTCATTGGATCTATTTGAAAGAAGACAGATCCTTCAAAATTGTCAGATCTGGAGAAGGTGTGGAGTTGTTAAGCAACTAAGTCCTTCAAACTTATCATGTCTGATTGATTTTAAGATTTTTTTCGAGAAAAAGGTAAAATCCATAAAGATCTGAAGTCCCAAAGCATACCCATGTCATAAATCATGGGGAAAAATGCTTGACCATTGGGTTTGGCGAAGGACATATCTGGGTCGTTGGATATGTGCCTAAGTGAGTGTGAGCTATAGATATCATGGCAGTTCTAAGGTTTGACACTCTGGGAAAAATCAGTCCTTAAGTTACCTCGGATAAAATATTTTGAAGTCTCGAACTCCAGAGTCAATCTGTACCATCCATTATCAGAGACACGTGTTTGCAAATTGGTGAATGTTCAGAAGTTTCGGAGTTTTTCAGTATTATGTATGCAAGTTCCCCAAATCACAAACCTTCAAATTTTCAAAGTGCCAGAGTCTTGAAGCTCTGAAGAGCACTTGTTCAGGAGTTTAAAAATTCAACAATCGAGAGTTTTAAAGTGTGCATATGTGAAATTTTCCAAAGTCCTGAAGTACAGAACCAGTCTGAACCATTAATGTTTGGGGACACATGTACAAATATTAGGAAGTGTTCAGAATTTCGTTGTTTGGAAGTTCAGGGGTGGGGTGGTGATCAACAATGAAAACTTCCAAATCTTGAAGTCCCAGATCGTTGGAGTCCCAAAGCTTCGGGGAGCACCTCTTTGGAAGTTCAACATTCGAGAGATTTTTAGTGTTACATTTGGAAGTTCTCCAAATCTCATAGTTCCAAAGTCCTAGAGCTCCAAAGTTTCGAAGCTTTGAAGAACATTGTTAGGGAATTCAGAAGTTTTTCATTCAAGTGTTCTGATGTGTTCTAGTGTGAGATCCTTTGAAATCCCAAAGTCTCGAATTCCTAGAACATTGGAGTGATGTGACATGATGAAGTCACCTAGGTACATGGACCCACTCTAAGCATGCGATTTGTCAACTCGATTTGTTCCTTTTACATACCTTATGTGCCAATTAGAATTTTACATGTGTCACCTATAGATTGGGCCACATTTCATCTCTATATTTTTGACACGTAGCACCCTCCTGGTGTGTGAAATCTAGAAGTTTGGAGATTCAACATTTGGGGATATTTGTGTATGTTGTTGCAGGATCTTTCAAAGCTCGAAGCAGAGGAACGCTAGAGTAATGAAATTCCAAAGTGCCAGCCCAAGAATTCAAAAGTTTGGTTTTTGGAATATTTAAGGTGTAATAGTATGAGAACCCCCGAAGCATGAAGCTCTGAAGTAGCAGAGCCCTGAAGCTCTGAATATGTATTGTGCAAGAGTTTTCTAGTTTGGTGTTGAGGAGAAATAAGACGAAAGGTTGTAAGAGCCTTCGAAGCTCGAAGTTTTGGCGCTCAAAAGTCCCAAATCTCTGGAAATGTGCCTTTCAGTTAAGCGCTTGGTCATAGCCCATAGTCACAAAAGATTGGGGGCCGAAGAAAAAGGGGCTAGTGCCCGAACATTGATTTTAAGAACAAAATTTTCAGATATCCATAACTTTATGCTCAAGACTTAGAATTGAGCAAGGGAGTAGTCATTGGAAATATATTGGAAAATAGAATATAAATGTTCACCCAAAAAATTGATATGAACAATGAATTTCTCAGAAAATAGAAGAAATAGGTCTGATGTATTATTGAACTAGAATGGTTCATAATTTCATGGAAATGTTGATTCAATTAGTCTAACAAGTTTTGTTGGATTCACATTTTTGCATAATTAATAGTTGTTAAAGAAGAACAGGATGAACACATAGTGCAAAGGGATGGAAGAGAAACAGGGGCTTACAACCAGGAATATGAGATCAAAGGGATGGATGTCCATATGCATATTGAAGGAACAAACTCAAACAGACATGGAGAAGAAAAGAAAGAAAGCATGAACTTGGTGGAGACGATTACAAATTTGAAAAAGAATGTCCAAAGCCATATATATCATAATGAAAATATTATGAAATCCAAGGAAAAACATGAGCACTTCAACATAAATTTAATGTAGAGCTTGGACATAATAGAAAAGAAGATAGATAAGGAGAATGGTTCAAGCAAATCAAGAAGCCATATGTCTCTGGATGAGAAAGGAAGAACGAGGAGTGTTAGAAGACATCAACATCACTCCCCAAGGCATTCAAATGGGAAAGGACATAGCAGCTCAAGTCCATCCCCTGTCGGGAAGCATAACAGGTCTGGGGTGAATGAGCTATGAGGAGAAATGAACAAAATCAAACCTCCTACATTTGAAGGTGAGCACAACAAGGATGAATATGAAAATACATGGATGCTAGACATTAGAAAGTATTTTCAGTTGCATAATTATTCCTCACATGTAGAAGGAAAAATTGTTATGTATGATCTCAAGGGAAAGGCATCCATGTCATGGGATCATCTTGTATAGTTGTAGCACATTAAAGAGAAAAATGTTACTTGGACAGAATCCAAGAAGTATTTTGAAAATAAATACTTGAATAAGAGGTACTATGACAAGAAAATGAAAGATTTCTTTGAACTCAATCTTAGGAGTATGACCATAGATGAATATGAATGAAGGTTTTTAGAGCTATTAAAGTATGTATCCTTCATCAAGGATGATACAGTTAAGATTCAAAGGTATTTGAGTGGATTGGCCATCATTCATCAGTGACAAAATACGATATGATGATCCCAAAACATTGGATGAGACCATAAGGCAAGATAAATTCCTATATGATAAACATAAATAAAGGCCATCTTTCCAAAAATCATGGGAAGACAAGAAGAAATATAATATGGTACAGAGGAAGAAGGGGAATAAGCCACCATTCTTCATAAATATTCCTTAGGGACAACTAGCTTTCAGAGAGCCCAGAATGATTGATTCATGTGGGAAAAGGCCAAGGTAACCACCTATTCAATGTTGGGGTTGTGAGGGAAACCATATGTATAGAGATTGTCCTCACAGAGGTGAAAAGATGAGAAATATTCACAATGTACATCAAGCTAAAATAGTGGAGGACATGCGCAAAAATGTACCAAGGATCTATGCAGCCCTGGACAATAAGCAAGCAAAGTTCCAATCACATTTGATTGAAGTGGAAGGAATGATCAATAACCAAACCATTTCTATTTTAATTGATTAAGGAGCTATTCATAGTTATATAGATCCTAAGATGGTGGAAAGATTTCATTTTCCAAGAATAAAGCATGGAAAATCTTGGCTGGTGCAACTGGCTATCAGAGCCAAAAGAAAAGTTAATGAGATGGTTAGGTCATGTCCTATGGACATGAATGGGATGAACACCAGGGAAGATTTGAACATCTTTACTTTAGGCTCCTATGACTGTATAATTGGGATGTATTGGTTGGACCAACATCATGCTATCCTATACTGTCATATCAAGGCATTTACTTTCGTGGATGGGAAAGGGAACCTAAGGATAGTACAGGGAATTCCCAGGGAAATAACTATCAAAGAAATCTCAACAATGCAGTTAAAGAAAAGTTACAGGAAAGGGTGCCAAATATTTCCAGCTCATATGGAAGAGACACCTAAGGATAAGGTGTAAAATATTGATGATTATGTATTCCTAAAGGATTTTGGGGATGTATTTAAAGAAATACTAGGATTACCCCCTAAAAGAGTTATTTATTTCTCTATAAATCTAATGCCTAGAGAAGCTCCAATATCCCAGACTCCTTACAGGATGAGTACAACATAATTAAAGGAGTTTCAAATGCAAATTGAAGAGCTTCTAAAGAAGGGGTATATACGCCCAAGTGTGTGACCTTGGGGTGCCATAGTTTTATTTGTAAAGAAGAAGGATGGAACATTGATACTTTGTATTGAATTAGATAGTTGAACAAGGTAATTGTGAAGAATAAGTATCCTTTTCCAAGTATCGATAACCTCTTTGATTAGTTGAAGAATGAAACAATACTCTCAAAGATTGATCTTAGATTAGGTTATCATTAAGTAAGAATTAAAGAAGAATACATTAGCAAGACTACTTTCTGAACAAGGTATGGCCATTATGAATTCACAGTGGTGCCATTTGGGTTATCAAATGCCCCAACTGTATTCATGTGTTTAATGAATGGTATTTTTAGAGAATACTTAGATAATTTTGTCATTGTATTTTTGGATGAAATTCTTATATATTCCAAGTCAAAAGAAAAGCATGAGCAACACTTGAAGATGATATTACAAGTATTAAGGGAGAATCGGTTGTATGCCCAATTAAGAAAGTGCTCATTTTATCAAAACAAAATTCATTATTTGGGGCATATCATATCCTAGGAAGGGATAGAAATGAATCCTGAGAAGATTGAGACCATTAGAGGATGGTCAGCACCAAAGAATGTGACAAAAGTTATATCATTCATGGGTCTTGAAGGCTACTACAAAATATTTATTGAAGGATTCTCAAAGACTGCACACCCGATCACTTCCTTGCAAAAGAAGGGAGTGGAATTTTATTGGATAGAGGAATGTGAAAAGAGTTTCTAACACTTGAAACATTTATTAACCAGTGTTCCAATACTAAGGACCGTAGATCCAAATCAAGACTTCATTGTATGCATAAATGCATGAAAACAAGGAATTGGTGGAGTCCTTAGTCAAAATGGATATGTTGTATGCTATGAATAAAGAAAGTTGAAGGAGCATGAAAGACATTATTCTACTTATGATTTGGAGTTGGAAGTTGTAGTGAATTCCTTGAAGAAGTGGAGGAACTACCTTATCGGGAAAAAGGTTATGTTGGGCTCCAACAACTCCCCCTAAAGTTTTACAAAATTTAAAGGGCCCCCATTAGAATCTTGATAATTATAATGAGCTACAGAATCAACCTTTTTCAAATAGTTACATACCTTGGTTTGCTTTGAGAAAAACTTAAAACATTCACTATAGTATGAGACATTCATTACAAGATTGTATGGCAAAAGTTAGAAACGAGCATAAAAATCTCAATTTAAAGAAAAACGTTATTTTTTATCAACTGTTTACTTTTGTTTAAATTATGATTATGTGTTCATGCTTTTGCTCATTAGCAAGTTTGACTATTTTGAATAATGGGTTCAATACTTCATCAAATAATATCTTGGATGGTTTCTCATTTTCACAAAATTATTTGGTGCGATTAATTTTTTTATTATTTTTTTCATTTTGTATCTCATTTCAAAATAAAAATAATAATAATAAAACAATTATCTATCATTTGTTTGATTTTGTGAAAACCCAAAATTAATATTTTTCTCCTCTCCATAAACTTGAAGCTTCTAGAAATTTAAGATCATATTTGAACGGAAAATATAAAGAATGTTTGTTTATAACTTATAGTTAGTTTAAATTGTTTTTGAATTTTATTGTTCTAGATTTTTTTTTATTCACAATTTTTAGGTTATTAATTTAGGTTTCTTTTGTTTCACAGGTTTCTATTATCAGTTATTTGGTACGGATCTGATCATGGCTTTCTTTTACTATCTAAATACGTTTAAGATGATTGATCCAAAATTAATATTGGATTGATGGAAATAAATTTATGAGCAACAACAGATAAAATTTGGAAATGCATCAAGAACAGACAGACAATTTTGCAGGACTGATTGCAGCCAAACTGTGAGGAATCTGAAGAAACGGTTGAAAACCCATCTCCAAAATGTAACCATGTAGATTTTACATAGGAATTTTCCTAAAAATATGCACGATTTGAGAGATATTTGTGTCTCTTTACGAGGAAAATTTCAGGTGGCCAAAATTATTAGTGACGCCCAGATTGTTCATTCATTGTATAAATATATGAGGAAGTTCAGAGCCTCAGGAATCCAAGAAATTGAGAGGAGGATTTTTATCCTTTGGCTTTTGTATATTATTTATTTTGTAAACTTTTTTCTTTTCAAATGGAGTAACGGATGGTTGGAATCTTTGGGAGAATGGAAAAGTATTTTCAAAGAAGAATACAGAATTCCAAGTTTCTTAATGGCTTTTGTCATGTGAGTAAAATGGTTTTATTTTCATTATAATATCTTCATATTCTTTGAATAATTGATTATGCATTGATTTAAATTAGCTTTAGTCTGTTTTATCAATACATGGTTAATTGCTATCATTTATATATTAATTTTTTCAATCTTTAAGAGTCTATTATCCCAAAAATTCTTCCTGGACCATATGATGAACATATTTTTTTGAAACAATATGAGAAAGCAGTTTACTCTTTGACTTTCGTCCTCTGTAGAATTTGCAGTGTTTTTTCATTGTCTTCTCATGTAATTTCTTGATGTGAAATGTTATATGTGTCGAATTAGCTTTAGTCAGTTCTGGACATAATATTTTATATCATGCTTTTCTTTATGTTGTTCATTATATTTTGGTTTAGTTTATATCTGTGACTGATCATCTATTCAAGTATTTTGAGTTTACATCTGATACTAGATAGTTGGTAACACCATTCCTGAGAATTGAAATTTCTTTCATTTTTAGTTATTGGACATTTCAAGGTCACACAATATATAATTATTTGTCTTTCTGTCATTATAAACTCGCTCCAGAATATGAAACAATTCCTTGAATTTCTTTAGGAAGTATTATACTTTCTTTTGTCATAGGTTTACACTTGACACAGATTAAGAGGATCTCATACAAATACAGAAAGATGAATTTAGATTAGTACTTTTGAGTGAGAGGTTAGTAGGTGCATTTCTTTCTTTTATTTAGATTTGTTTATATATGAATGAGACGATGATTGCATTAATTATCTTTGACTGTTTTTGTGTCATTGTTTCAATCATATTCATTTAGTATTTATTTCTTTAAAATCTTTAAAACATCAAAAGAGTATTGTTCATATCTTATTCATAAACTTAATTAAACAATCACTTTTGCAAGATTTTATTTTAAACCTTGTAAACTTGTTCATAATCATTGTATATTAACGCTATTAGATAAATATTTGTAATTAGTGTATCGATTGTTAAAGTTATAGCTTTAGAGTAGCTTATTTCCTTTCATTGTTTTATGACCCTAGTTGGATAACAAAGCCATTAAACCCATCAGGTTAGATCATACCAAACGGCTTGAGTTAATTAGACAATCCTCGTCCTGATCTATCCTTCCAGTGGACGGTGTGCCACTTATGCTCGTCAACAAATGGCGCTAGGAGGGATGAGTAAATTTAATGATTAAATGTTTTACCCCTCAAACTGTCATAATTCCAGATTTATAAATTCTTCTTCTGTGTCATCTTGAAATGCACTAGAAGGCAGGATAGAGTAACAAGCTAGCCTTGCAGGAGTCTTTGTTTTGAATGTTTTTAATTTATCATGGTTCCCCAAATCACTGTGTTGGAACATGATTTCCACTTCTCATTACCTGATATTCCCAACGAGACAGTCTCTCGCTTGTCCAAAATCACCTTTGATGGTGGGGGGGATGTATATGCAAAACACCACCTTAACAAGTTTTGGTGTTGGGTCAAGGTGAATGCACATCCATCATGGAAGAAGATTTGATGTTGGGTCAAGGTGAATGCACATATTCTTCTAACTCTTTCTCTAATCGGTACTTAAATTCAGTTATTGAAGAACACTTGGGTGATGAAAATTATCTTAAGTATTCTAACATTCCTATGAAACTGATTAGAAATGTAAATCTTCAATTTGAAGAAGAAACCTTAAACCTTCATTCACAAATCATACCTTATCCACAGAAAAGATTAGATGTTTTTCATGAAAGTTTTGAATTATCTATCATACAGGAGGAAAATTTAGATCATAATATTATGTTGAAAGATTTATCACCAAATCAGAGTGAAAGTTTTAAGGAAAGTGAAGATGAATGTCTTGAGAATACCATTGTTAAATATCATAGCGCAAGAGATTCTTTTCATGTGCTTATTTCT
>JASDQU010102578.1:678473-697677 GCA_032191745.1 Picea mariana | reverse complement strand
AGGAAAATTTAGATCATAATATTATGTTGAAAGATTTATCACCAAATCAGAGTGAAAGTTTTAAGGAAAGTGAAGATGAATGTCTTGAGAATACCATTGTTAAATATCATAGCGCAAGAGATTCTTTTCATGTGCTTATTTCTGATTCCTTTTACTCTTTATATCTCGATCTCATCTTAGATTATCACGGACTTGATACTTTATCCACAATATCTTACTCTTTTCCATCACAATGAAATCTTTCGATAGGCCAAAATGTGGTGAAATTAATTCTGAACGTAACATTTATGAAGTCAGATTTGACGCTCTTTCACTTTCGTCACTTGCATGGAAAAAGGACATGTTGCAAGATGATTTTACATGATTTATTTTTGAAAAAGACAATACACTCATTCTTATGGAGATCAAATATTCTACATTGCATATTCATTCTTTGATTAGTTCGAATTTTAATGTTTATGCTTCACATTTTGAAACGATCAATCTCATCAAAGGAAGTGTTCAAACCAATAATATAATTGATGTCATGAATCCTCTTATGATGTGTTCCCCATTGATATATCCATTTCATCGAAGTCATAGTTTTCATCCTAATTTTTATGACAAGATCTTAGAATGGCTTGAAGATTCATATCTAAAAAATATTCATAATAAAGATAAAGTTGTTCTTTCTTTGTTTCTACCTAAATATACAGGAAGTAAGCATGACATGATTTTTTTAGATCCTTTCTGCTCCCTGCTACATAGATCAACCCTGCCACAAACAATAAAATAACTGCGCAAAACTACTGTCCTCCCTGCCAACTAGGAAAACTACCTAGCTCCAGGATATCTACAGATATCCTGGAGCTAGGTAGTTTTCCTAGTTGGCAGGGAGGACAGTAGTTTTGGGCAGTTATTTTCCTGTTTGTGGCAGGGTTGATCTGTGTAGTAGGGAGCAGAAAGGCAACAGCAAAGCAAAGAGGCAACAGAAATCAACATCAGATCCAGGTACTTGTTAAGTTATGTATTTATTTCTTTCTGTCACGATTTCAGTATTTATTGATAATTCTACGTTGCTGAAGTTGCTGTCATGAAAATCAATATTATGCTAGGAAGTTGTTCTTTCAGTTTACTTAATAAAAAGGTTTATGAAACTTAATGATGTTTAGAATTGTATGGGCATTACATCCTCCATGTGAAGAAATAGATGAACAATTGGAGAATTGTCAGGAGGATGGGGCACTTCAGCCTTGGTTGATCATTATGTCAGGTCCCTATAATAATGACAAGTTTTCCAAACATACTTACACTCTTCCATGCCATTATGACCCATATCACGACAAGATTGCAGAATGGTCGGAGGATTCGTACATCAAGAAGTTTCAAAAGAATGGTAAGGTCATGCT
Organism: Picea mariana; assembly: GCA_032191745.1. Classification (NCBI taxonomy): domain Eukaryota; kingdom Viridiplantae; phylum Streptophyta; class Pinopsida; order Pinales; family Pinaceae; genus Picea; species Picea mariana. The sequence continues at coordinate 696,289 of JASDQU010102578.1, read as the reverse complement.
TGTTTTGTTTTTAAATGAATATATAGGAGGTAAGCATAACATATTTCTTTTGTATCTGCAAATACTACATTATTTTATTCTAATTTTCAACTTTCTATACCTTGAAGGATTGAAGATGCTCTTGTGGCTGCACTGAAAATACGATTTTACTTAGCATTTTGATCTATTTAGTATTTTAGAGTAGGTTTATGAGTAGGTTTCCTTTTGTTTTATTTATTAGTGTTTCTTTTTGTAATAATGCACTTATGAACACAAGTGGGCACACCAAGAGAACCATAATATGAATGTTGTCAGGGAAGTCCATTTTAAATATTTTTCTCTCTGATTTTCGTTGAATATTTTTTTTCAAAAACGCAGTTTCATCGTGAAAATTTTAAATGGGAAGTAAAGAGATAAGTAAATTTGAAATATCAATTCAACCCTGACCCAAGGTGTCGCCCAAGGTATTGCGAGTAGGACTTCACTCATATTAGTAAGTATTTTCTATTTTATTTTAGTCTCTTTTATTTTTAATAATATTTCTTGGTCAAAGTAACATCTTATGCATCACTATCTTAAGAAAAGAACTTGCTCGCACATGATATTTTATTTTATTTTGTTCTTCCTTTATTTTACAGTGGGATGCTAGTAGATTCCAAAGATCGGGTTTATCTTTGGCCAAAATTGTTTCTGAAAGTGTTTTTTTTCTATTTTGATTTTGTTTATTTGATATACTTCTAATTTTGAATCACATTAATAAAATCTGATTCAGTTTGTTGTGTTTTTAATTTTTTTCTTTTCTTTCTTTGATTGAACTTTCCTCTTGTTTGTCTTTTTGAATAATTATATTTCTGATCAAAGAGCGATTGTCGAAGGAAGCATTCAATTCATTACTTTTGTTTTTGAAAGCAATTTGATACAGTTCAAACAGTTTCTGATGTTAAGGTTCAGCTCATATAATTGATTTGTAAGTTAGTTGAGTACTATGAAATCCTAAACGGTCTTTGTCAGAGTATTACCCCTGAAATGTGTCGAGATCTTTGGAAATTACGATTATCCTCAGACTTTTTACACCCTCCTTGTTCTTAAAAGATCACTTTTAAGTTCTTCCCCATTCTCCAGATGATTTCTTAACCGAAATATAAAATCTCTAAACCATGATAAAACTTCCAGTTTTGAAAGAAAAAAAAATGATCAACTGTTCACCTATATTGCAATTAACCTCCAGTATCACCCCGCTCTCTTTGTCATCAATAAATCTATAATTATACTATTATTTAAAAGTGTCATAAGAGGGTTGAAATCACTTATGTGTGGGAAGTGTGTGTAAACCCGTTGGGGTACTGAACAGGCTCGTTGGCAGCAGGTAAATGCACACATGATACCAGGACAACATTGTCAGGGTACTAAACAGGTCTTCTGGCAACGAAGCAATGTCGGGTCGAGAGGTAGTAGGTATATGATTTTAAATTAACTTTTATGGAAGTATACATCATGTGGATACAACTATTGGATGGGATTAAAGCATTTGAGTGGGTTAAATGGTATCCCTATCAAGGCTATGGACGTCTGCTAGCAGCAGTGGCTCTGTCAACGATATTGAAGTCCTTTTTTAAACATCGTGAAGCTTTGATTAAAACACAACTTCATGTTATAATCCTCTGTAAAAACATTATTTTCTTGTTTTCTGATACTTTTCTATAAATCTGAGCTAGTCTTAACATTGTGTAATATTAAAGTGGATTTGTTTCAAGGTAGCTTAAAATTATATCAAAGTCTTATTCTTCTTCCCTGAGATGAAATATTACCAGATCAGAGATAATTTCTTCACCCAGTAAGTCGCCATTTGTTGGTCTCCAACAACTTCCCCTAAATTTTCACAAAATTTAAAGGGCCCCCATTAGAATCTTGATAATTATAATGAACTACAAAATCAACCTTTTCAAACAGTTCCATAACTTGGATTTCTTTGAGACAAACTTAATACATTCACTATAGTATGAGACATTCATTACAATATTATATGTCAAAAGTTAGAAACGAGCATAGAAATCTCAATTTAAACAAAAACGTTATTTTATCAACTATTTACTTTCGTTTAAATTATGATTATGTGTTCATTCTTTTGCTCATTAGCAAGTTTGACTATTTTGAATAATGGGTTCAATACTTCCTCAAATAATATCTTGGTTGGCTTTTCATTCTTACAAGATCATTTTGTGGGATTAATTAATTAAATTCTTTTTTCATTTTGTATCTCATTTCAAAATAAAAATAATAATAATTTTTTTTTTATCTATCATTTGTTTGATTTTGTGAAAACCCAAAATTAATATTTTTCTTCTCTCCATCAACTTGAAGCTTCTAAAATTTTAAGATCATATTTGAACGGAAAATATAAACAATGTTTGTTTAGAACCTATAGTTAGTTTAAATTCATTTTTAATTTTATTGTTCTGGATTTTGTTTTATTCACAATTTTTAGGTTATTAATTTAGGTTTCTTTTGTTTCACAGGTTTCTATTATTAGTTATTTGGTACGGATATGATCATGGCTTGATTTTATTATCTAAATTCGTTCAAGATGATTGATCCAAAAATAATATTGGATTGTTGCAAATAAATTTATGAGCAACAACACATAAAATTTGGAAATGCATCAAGAACATACAAACGATTTTGCGGGACTGATTGCAGCCAAACCGTGAGGAATATGAAGAAACGGTTGACAATCCATCTCCAAAATGGACCCATGTAGCTTACATGCGAGAATTGTTCCAAATAAATGAACGATTTGAGAGATATTTGTATCTCTTTACGAGAAAAATTTTTGGTGGAAGAAATTATTAGTGACGCCTAGATTCTTCATTCATTGTATAAATATATGAGAAAGATCGTAGCCTAAGGAATCCAAGAAATTGAGAGAAGGATTTTTATCCTTTCTCTTTTGTATATTATTTCTTTTGTAAACTTTTTTGTATTTTCAAAGAAGAATATGGAATTTCAGGTTGCTTAATGGCTTTTGTCCTGTGAGTAAAATAGTTTTATTTTCATTATAATATTTTTATATTCTTTGAATAATTGATTATGCATAGATTTAAATTAGCTTTAGTCTATTTTATCAATACATGGTTAATTTTTATCATTTATATATTGATATTTTCAATCTTTACGAGTCTATTATCCCAAAAATTCTTCCCGGACCATATGATGAACATATTTTGTTGAAACTATATGAGAAAGCAATTAAATCTTTGGCTTTCGTCCTATGTAGACTTTGCAATGTTTTTTCATTGTCTTCTCATGTAATTTCTTGATGTGAAATGTTATCTGTGTCGAATTAGCTTTAGTCAGTTCTACACATAATATTGCATATCATGCTTTTCTTTATGTTGTTCATTATAATTTGGTTTAGTTTATATCTGTGACTGATCATCTATTTAAGTATTTTGATTTTACATCTGATACTATATAGTTGGTAACATTATTCCTAAGAATTGGAATTTCTTTCATTTTCAGTTATTGGACATTTCAAGGTCACACGATATATAATTATTTGTCTTTCTGTCATTATAAACTCGCTCCAGAATATGAAACGCTTCCTTGAATTTCTTAAGGAAATATTATGCTTGATTTTGTCATAGGTTTACACTTGAAATAGGTTAAGAGGAGCTCATACAAATACAAAAAGATGAATTTAGCTTAGTATTGTTGAGTGAGAGGTTAGTAGATGCATTTCTTTGTTTTATTTATATTTTTTTATATATGAATGAGACGATGATTGCATTAATTAGATTTGACTGTTTTTGTGTCATTGTTTCAATCGTATTCATTTAGTATTTATTTCTTTAAAATTTTTAAAACATCAAAAGAGTATTGTTCATATCTTGTTCAGAAACTTAATTAAACAATCTCTTTCGCAAGATTTTATTTTAAACCTTGTAAACTTGATCATAATCATTGTAAATTAATGCTATTAGATAAACATTTCTAATTAGTGTATCGATTATTAAAGTTATAGATTTAGAGTATTTTATTTCCTTTCATTGTTTTATGACCCTAGTTGGCTAACAGAGCCATTAAACCCATCAGGTTAGATCATACCAAATGGATTGGGTTAATTAGACAATCTCGATCTAAATCTATCCTTTCAGTTGATGGTGTGCCACTTATGCCCGTCAACAGGTTTTAGTTGAGGAAAAACCATTATGGTATGAAACATTTATTCAGACAACCAACTCTAAATGCTAGGCAAAGCAGGTGGTTGGAATTTCTCAGTTAATATGACTTTGACATAAAGCATATGAAAGGGAAAGAGAACAAGGTGGTTGATGCACTCAGTAGAAGAGTGTATGAATTGCATGCTACATCCATCAGCATGTACCAATTCAATTTGAAAGGCAAAATCTTAAAAGCTACAAAATCAGATTTAAAATAGATGAAATTAATAGAAAAATTACAACAAGGTAATTAGAAGCAGAAAGTTGAATATTGCAAGATGGGAATTGATGCAATTCTCATGTGCAAAGGAAGAAATTATGTGCCAAATTCCCAGGAATTGAAGAATATGATATTGAAAGAAATGCATAATGTACCCTATGCTGGGAACCTAGGGTATCATAAAAATTTTGCAGCTATCAAGAGCCAATATTATTGGTGAGGCATGAAGAAAGAAGTTGTTGAGTACATTGTCAAATGTTTGTAGTGTCAAAAGGTCAAGGATGAGAATAGATGATGCAGGAGCATCACAAGAAAGCGCAAGTGGAGGACAACTAGGTATGAACCAGTGCGCATTTTGAAGACATTTTGAATTTCAAAAGATGAAACATTAATGTAATATCTGGAAATGATCTATTTTATTTTATGGTTTGGAGATTGTAACGCAGATCTTGAGTGTTTTCTCGCATTTGTCGGTTGTAGGTATTTGATGTAATAAACATAAAGTAGATGTAGGCTTTCATTCGATTAGATAGCTTGAGGTTGTAGGAAGGAAAACTCAAGAAATCTCCCTCGTATGTATTGTATTGTTATTCTAATGGTAGTTAGAAGCTGTAGAAAAAAGAAAGCATAGGAGAGTATAGATTAACAAAGATTATAGAAGTTGTATGAGAAGATAGTTGTTTCTATTGAATCCATGTATATAAGCACTTGAATTAATATAAAAATGCTTTGATTCGATTTCATGGTGTTGTTATGGTTACTGTTTGCATCTATTGAATGGTATGTTTACAGTTTGCTTATATACTTTGTTTGCATTTGTTTCAATGTTGTGTGTGTATTTGTGATTTCATGTTGAATGTATGCATTCCATGAGAGGGAGAGTGTAAGTTTAAATTGTTTCTCTTCCTAAGAATTCCTGCAAGGAGTGTAGTGAAAGTCCGTAAGGAGTGCGTTGACAAGATTCCGAGTTTATCTCAGAAAAGAATAGGAGGGATACCATTAGAAGTGAAAGTATAGCACGGATTCATGCAAGGTATGCACAAGATGGTTGAAGTCTTAGACTTTTTCAACCCAGGTGAGTGGTTGAAGAACTTATGTCATAAGGGGTGCAAAGAGTTGGAAGACATTAGATAATCATAGATTATCATGAAGGCCTCAAGGAGTGTGCGCAAGAGTTCCCTAGAATTCTTGAGTTTGCAGAAAGAACCAAGCTCAGGAGGGATAGAGACTTTGAAGAGTTTGAAGAAAGGAAAAGGTTTGTAGTCACCCTACAGAATCAAGCTCGGGAGGAAAGACACCAATTTATTTGGCTAGGAAGTATTGAGAACCTGAACGGACGGTGGAAACTCTTGGAGGGAGAAACGATGATACTCGTGGACTGTTAGATCCAATGGAGTTGCAGGAAGGATAAAGGCAAGAGTCTTTTAGAACTCGCAAGCTTAGGAGGGATAGAAGCCATTAGATCCAGGGGAGTGTGAGCCATTGATTTGGGGCACTCTGAAATTTTGACATTTCGGGAGTCGGCAGTGTGAAGGAAACAACTACCCAGACGTCATGATACATGAAATCCCAACAACATCTGGACCATCATATCATGGAAGGATCAGGACCGTTGATCTGTGGCAAAGAAATATTGTGATTTCAGATATTAGGCGAAGGGAGGAAAATTACATCATGAACCCTGATACACGAAATCTCGATGTGCTCGAAGGTTGGGACCCAGGTTGCATTCGAGGGTCACATCAAGAGAATTTAGGGGAGAAGCTAGAGACCGTCAGCCCATTTCAAGATTTCATGACTTGGAGGAGTCGGGGTGCCTTGTGACGGAAGACCCGACCTCACGATATGTGAAACACCTTTTGGGGTTAAGTCTGTGGTCATGCCAGTGGTGACAGGGGGGTGGAAGTTTATGCCTAGCACTTGTTCACGTGGATATAAATTCTAGAAGGACCGATGGTTATATGTGTTGAAGATTCTAGTTGGGAATCAAAGAGCCATTTCGGCTCAAGGGAATTTGAAGATCCATAGATCGGGAGGTCAAGAGGACCCTTCTAAGGTGGGGGTATATGTCAGGTGGTATCATAGCTAACAATTTTTATTTTCTGTAGAGGGAAAACAAAGGACTATTGTGATTTGAATTCTTCCTGGACAGATTGAAGCAATGTTGCCAAGAAGACGTCAGGAGATACCTATGCTCAATCCAGCCATGGAAAGGGAGATGAGATACTTCATGCTCGATTAGATGTTATGGAGACAACACAAAGGCAAACACCTGATACTAGAGATATCAGTGAGGCCGAAAGTGAAAACGAAAAAGGAGTTGGAGTCAGAGATGTTGTAGGAGAACATCTATTCAAGGTTGTTGCAAGAATCGATGCTAGAGCAAAAATGGACATCCCGATGTATGAAGGAAACTTAGACATTGAGAAGTTTCTATATTGGTTTAAAGATCTGGATAAATATTTTGATTATGAAGATATCAAAGAAGATAAGAAAGTAAAGCATGTTGTCACTAGACTGAAAGTCATGCAACATTGTGGTGGGATGAACTACAAGTTAATAGGTGTTGTAAAGGAAAACAAATAACTAAATCATGGGACATGATGGTCGCTAAGATGAAAGTCAAATTCATACCCAAAGATTACCAAATCAGTTTGTTCTGAAGAATGCAGAATTTGAGACAAAAAGAGATGACAGTGAAGGAATACACTGAAGAGTTTTACAAGATAAACATTAGAGATGGTCATCACGAGAGTGATGATGAAAAGGTCACCAAGTATATGAATGGCCTGAGATATGAAATTCAGGATGAGATGAGCATGGTGACCGTCAGGAATATAGAATATTCTTATCAGGTTGCTTTGAAAGATGAAGATAAATTGGACCGAAAGCAAGGTCAAAGGGGTAGAGGTAGAAGTCATATCAGAGGCAAAGAAGTTTCCTAAGACAGAGTATAGAATCCCAAGGATGAAGAGAAGAAAACTCATAACCACCTAGAAAGAGGAGGAATTTCACAAGGAAAACAATATGCCAACAAGAGCACTTTTCCGCGAGCAAGAGGAAGAGGAAGAGGCAAAGGAGGTGAAATAAAGTGTTTTTTCTGTGGAAAGATCGAACATAAATCTTGGGAATGTCCCGATAGAAAAAGATATGGAGGAGGTGAAGCTCACATTTTATAAGTGCAAAGGTGAAATGTTGAGGCATAAGATGCAAAAGGCAGAAGATCCTTAATGATAAGGAAAATTCTCTTCAAGCCAGAGAAAGAGGTGGAGAATCATGTCTAAAGGAACAGTTTGTTTAGAATAGCTTGCAAGGAAAAAGATAGGGTATGCAAGGTAATAGTTGATAGTGGAAGCATGGATAATATAGTCTCCATAGAGATGGTGTAAAATTTGGAATTGGAGACAATTGCACATCCGAGCCCATATAAGGTTTCATGGTTACAAAAAGGACATTAGGTAACAGTCACTAAACAATGTTTAGCTAAATTTAAGATAGGGGGTTATAGAGATGAGATTTTATGTGATGTCATTCCCATGGATGTTTATCATATTTTTTTGGGGAGGCCATGGAAATATCATAGAAATGTTATTCATGACAGAGGAAAGAACACATATACCTTGGAAAATAATGGTAGGATACATATGTTGCTGCCAATTGTAGGATACATATGTTGCTGCCAATTGAAGACAAGAAGTTGAAAGGATAAGCAATCAATACTATACTTCTCATGAGTGGGAAGGAACTTCTGGATGAAGTCAAGAAGGGTGAAGACATGCGGTTTGTTGTGGTAAGAAAACCTAGAGTCATCTTGACCATTACTTCGATGGATGATTTACTTGAGGAAATTCAGGAACTACTGGAGACTTTCACTAATATAGTGGTGGATGATTTACCTTGTTCATTGTCGCCCATCAGAATTATAAGACATCATATTGACCTTATACCGGGAGTGAGTTTACCAAACAAAGTAGCGTACAGACTAACGCCATAGGAAAATGAAGAGGTTAAGAAGCAAGTTCAATATTTGATGGACAAGGGATTGATTAGAGAAAGCTTGATTCCATGCGTTGTACCAACAATGTTAAGTCTGAAGAAATATGGTGGATGGAGGATGTGTACAAAATCAAGGGATATAAACAAAATCATCATCAGGTATAGATTTCCTTTACCCATGATGGATGACTTGATGGACTTCTTGATTGGGGAAATTTTGTTTTCAAAAATTGATTTGAAGAGTGGATATCACCAGATTCGGATGAGGGAAGGTGATGAATGGAAGACATCATTCAAGATAAATGAGGGAATGTATCAATGGCTTGTCATTCTGTTTAGATTAATGATTGCGCCAAGTACTTTTATGAGATTAATGAACGAAGTCTTGAAGCATTTCATTGGAAAATTTGTAATTGTGTATCTTGATGATATACTGATCATCAGTAATATTGAGGAAGAGCATTTGAGACATTTAACTCTAGTGATGAGGATGTTGCAGCAAGAGAAGTTGCTGATAAATCTGAAGAAGTCATCTTTCATGAAGAAATAACTCATTTATTTAGGTTTTTGATATCTTTGAATGAGTTGAAGATGGATCTAGAGAAATAAAAAGCAATCAAAAAATGGCCATCGCCAAGGAATATCTTTGAAGTCAGACGCTTCCATGGACTAGCCAGTTATTACAGGAAGTTCATCAAAAATTTTAATGGGATTAGTGCACCAATGATGGACATAGTGAATAAAAGACATAAATATTTTCATTGGACAGAGGAAGCATAAAGAAGTTTCAAATTGTTAAAGGAGAGGATAACCAAACAACCAGTTCTGGTTCCACCAGACTTTAGTAAAACATTTCAAGTCAGATGTGACGCAAGTGGATTTGCAGTTGGAGCAGTCTTAAGTCAAGACAGTAGACCAATTTCATACTTCAGTGAGAAGCTAAACGAGGCCAAGATGAAATATTCCATGTATGATAAAGAGTTTTATGCAATCATGCAGGCGTTGAAGAAATGGAGGCACTACTTGGTTCCGAAGGAGTTTGTTTTGTATAGTGACAATCATGCCTTACAATTTATAACCAAACGAGATAAATTGAACCAGAAACATGCAAAATGGGTTGAATTTATGTAGAACTTTACTTTTGTTATAAATCACATTTATGGAACTGCTAACAATGTTGTTGATGCATTAGGCAGGAAATATTTGATTCTGTAGGAGTTTCGTGTGAAGACCTTAGGTTTTGATAGCCTTAAGGATATGTACAAAGATTATTCAGATTTCAAGGACGCTTATGAAGCATGTGAGAATCATTTTCTGAGAGAGAGAAGCCAATGGATTGAATATTTAATTCAGGATGGATTGTTATTTAGAGGAAATCGGTTGTGTATCCCGAAGAGTTATATGAGAGAAAACATTTTAAAGGAAAAACATAGTGGGGGATTGGCTGGACATTTTGGCCATGACAAAACATTTGCACAACTGAAAAATTTATATTATTGGCCAGGGATGAGGAAAGATGTCAAGAAATTTGTCAACATATGTAAAATATGCCAACACACAAAGGGGAAAATATAGAATATAGGGTTTTATCAACCACTATCAATACCAGAGAGACTGTGGGATGCAATAAGCATGGATTTTGTGTTAGGAACACCGAGGACACATAGAGGTTGTGATTCCATATTAGTGCTAGTCGACGGATTCTAAAAAATGGCACATTTTATTCCATGTCAGAAAACCAGTGATGCAACACACATTGCAAATATGTTTTTCATAGAAGTTGTTTGACTTCATGGTTTACCCAAGAGTATTGTTGCGGACAGGGATACCAAATATGTTGGTCATTTCTGGAGGACACTATGGAAGAAGCTAGGGACAGATTTATCTTTTAGCTCAACATATCATCCTCAGACACATGGACAGACTGAGGTCGTAAATCGAAGTTTGGGGGACTTATTGAGAAGTTTAGTAGCTGAACATCATAGTCAGTGGGATCATATTCTTCCACAAGTGGAATTTGCATATAATGACTCACCTAACAGGAGCACGGGACAAATACCATTCCAGATAATGTATGGAATGTAGCCAAGAGGAGTATTTGAGTTGAGAGACTTAGAGAAAAATGAGTTCATAAGTGTTGGAGCGGAAGATTTTGCAGTAGAGATGCAGGAGCTCCACAGTAATATTAAAGAGTGGTTTCAAAATTCCAACCAGGAATACAAGTGCAGAGAAGATCAACACATGAGAGAAATTCAGTTTGAAGTGGGAAATTTAGTCTTACCACGTCTAAGAAAAGAAAGGTTCCCAAGGGGAACATATAATAAGAAGAAGATGAAAAAGATAGGGCCGTGTAAGATTTTACAGAGATTTGAGGAAAATGCTTATGAGATAGAATTACCAGATGGTGTGGGAATATCGCCCATATTCAATGTAGCAGATCTGTATCCTTACAGAGAAGATGAAGCAGGAGGAGAAGAGAATCAGAAGGAAATTCAGTGGGTTAAACAGATGCCTGTAGCTGAAAATACGCAGATGGAAAAGATCATTAATCAAAGAGTTAGAAAGAATACCTGGAGAAAGACATATATTGAGTATTTGATAGAGTGGAAGGGACACCCGATTGAGGATGCCAGTTGGAAAAGTGAAGAAAATATCCAGAAACATGGATAGACGATGCAAGAGCTCATGGACAGGAGTCCATGAGTTTTTCAGCTAGAGGAATATGATGCAGGAGCATTGCAAGCAAGCACAAGTGGAGGAAAGTTGGGTATGCAACAAGGTGCATTTTGAAGAAATTTTGAATTTCAAAAGATGAAACATTAATGTAATATCTAGAAAAGATCTATTTGTAACACAAATCTTGAGCGTTTTCTCTCATCTATCGGTTGTAGGCATTTAATGTAATAAATGAAAAGTATATGTAGGCTTTAATTCAATTAGATAGCTGAAGGTTGTAGGAGGGAAAACTTGAGAAAGCTCCCTCGTATGTATTGTATTGTTATTCACATGGTAGTTAGAAGTTGTAGAAAAAATAAAGCATAGAAGAGTAGAGAAGAACAAATATTATAGAAGTTGTATGAGCATATAGTTGTTGCTATTGAATCCATGTATAGAAGCACTTTCATGAATATAATAATTCCTTGATCCAATTTCATGGTGTTGTTATGGTCATTGTTTGCATCTATTGAATGGTATATTTACAATTTGATTATATACTTTGTTTGCATTTGTTTCAATGTTGTGTGTGTATCTGTGATTTCATGTTGAATGTATGAAGTCCATGAGAGGGAGAGTGTAAGTTTCAATTGTTTCTCTTCCTGAGAATTCCTACAAGGAGTGTAGTGAAATTTCGCAAGGAGTGCGTTGAAAAGATTATGAGTTTATGTCAGAAAATATCAGGAGGGATAGCATTGTTCTTATACTAGAAAAAGTGCAAGTATAGCACAGATCCATGAAAGTTGTGTGCAGGCCGGTTGGAGTCTTATAATTTTCCAACCTAGGTGAGGGGTTGAAGAAATTTTGTCGTAAGGAGTGCGTAGAGTTGGAAGACATCAGATAATTAGAGATTATCGTGAAGGTCGCAAGGAGTGTGTGCAAGAGTTCCCTAGAATCCTTGAGTTTGTAGCAAGAACCAAGCTTAGGAGGGATAGAGACTTTGAAGAGTTTGAAGGAAGGACGAGGTTTGTAGTCACCCTGCGGAATCAAGCTCAGGAGGAAAGATGCCGAGTTATTTGGCCAGGAAGTATTGAAAACCTGAACGGACGGTGGAAACTCTTGAAGGGAGAAACGTTGATACTCATGGACCATTAGATCTAGTGGAGTTGCAGGAAGGATAAAGGAGAGTCTTTTAGCACTCGCAAGCTTAGGAGGGATAAAATCCATTAGATCTAGAGGAGCGTGAGCTGTTGATTTGGGGCGCTCCAAAATTTTGGCATTTTAGGAGTCAGGAGTGTGGAGGAAACAACTACCCAAAAGTCACGATACGAGAAATCCCAACAAAATATGTACCTTCAGATCGTGGAAGGATCAGAACCGTTCATCTGTGATGAAGAAATATCACGATTTTTGATATAGGGCGAAGGGACGAAAGCTACATAACAAACCCTGATACACAAAATCTCGACATGCTCGAAGGTTGGCACCCACATCGTAGTTGAGGGTCAGATCAGAAGTATTTAGGGGAGGATCTAAAGACTGTAAACCCATTTCAGAATTTCGAGACTTGAAGGAGTCGGGGTGCCTTGTGACGAAAAAACCAACCTCATGAAACATGATGCACCTTTTGGGGTTAAGTCTTTGGTCACAATAGTGGTCACGAGGGGGGGGACATTTACACTTAATGCTTGTTTGCATGGGTATAACTTCTAGAAGGACCTGTGGTTATATGTGTTGAATATTCCATCTCGCAATCAAAGAGCCATTTCGTCTCAATGGAATTTGAAGATCCAAAGACCGAGAGGTCAAGCGGACCCTGCTGAGGTGGGGGTCTACATTAATAAACACCCAGTTGGGTTGTTGCAGCCATTACCCATCCCTGAGTAGAAATGGGAATTGGTAACAATGGACTTCATCACCAAACTTCATAGAACAAGAAAGCAACATGATTCTATCATGGTAGTGGTGGACAAGCTTACCAAACCTACCCATTTCATTCCAGCGAAGCTCACTCACAAGGTAACTAACTTTGTTGATATTTATATGAAGTAAATTGATCGATTGCATGGTATACCAAAAACAATTGTGTCTGATAGAGATCCAAAGTTTACATCAAAATTATGGAGAGGATTATTTAAAGGATTCAGAACAAATATGAATTTTAGCACAGCTTATCATCCAAAATCTGATGGACAAACAGAGAGAGTAAATCAAGTGATCGAAGATATGTTGAGAATGTATGTGATGGATAAACCATAAAAATGGGAAGACTACCTACACTTTGTAAATTTTTCTTATAACAATGGGTACCAAGCATCTCTAAAGATGAGCCCATTTGAGGCACTTTATGGAAGAAAGTGCAACAAAATTGTAAGTTGGGACAATCCAACAGATAGAGGATTGGTTGGGCCACATTTTCTCATGGAAATGGAAGAGAAAATTTAAAAAATAAAGAAGAATTTAAAGGCTACTCAATATAGGAAAAAAAGCTATGCTGATAAGGGGAAATTTTAGAGGGAATTTAAAGTGGGTGATCATGTATTCTTGAAAGTGAAGGCCAATAAAAGTTCCCTGAAATTGGGAAATTGTTCAAATAGCATCTTGTTATTGTGGGCCATTTGAAATCCTGGAGAGGATTGGGCCTATATAATATATGCTTGCATTACCTACATCAATGTCTATTCATAATGTATTCCATGTATCGTTTCTCAAAAAGTATATACCTGATGTTAATCATGTTATTGATTGGAATCTGATTCAGGTGGAGCAAAAAATCACTTTTCAAGTGCATCAGGTGTGCATACTAGATTTAAAGATGAAGCAACTCTAGAATTGAGTAATAGAGATAGTAAAATTCCAATGGATCTGGTACAGTCCTAAAGATGCAACTTGGTAGCACGAGGATTCTATGCGGGCAGAGTACCCGCATCTTTTTGAAGATTTTTGAAAATTTTGATGGTAATATGTAAATAAGATGCACTTATTATAGTGCATAAATAAGGGGAGGGGAATGTAATACCCCAAGACTGAGACCCAATTGAATTGTAAACATGTTTTATAGGCTAGTGATCCAAGTTATTATAATCTAGGAGGATTATGTGATGATTAGGCTGGAGAGCCTAGATGCTAAAGGCCAGTGAGCCTATTTTTGTATATGTAAATACTTCTATAATTAATATAATACATTGATGCATGTAGACCAACAACGATAAAATATTTTGGGAGAATAAACTCCACTAGGAAGGGAAAAGGGGTGACTAAGGGCCTAAGAAAGGGGCTAAGCTAGATGTCTTATCTCTAACGGAATATTATATTATTATTCATAAATGCTAAGGAAAGGATAAATCTAATAGCATACTAAGTTCTTATGTGAAGGGAAATTATCTACAAGTGGAGAGGAACAAGCTCCTGTAAGGCCATGTGTCTATTAGGGTGCATGCAATTATATGTGGGGAAAACTTGTTCATTGAGAACCATTCTCCCCAGTCACCCTAGAATTTTCATGATTCACCACCCGATCATCATTTAACTCACTCGACATTTCTCTCCATCGTTCAACCTATGCAACCCAGAAACTGTACGCAGTACCTCCCTATCACAACTAGCATACTCATACTATATTCAAGCCAGTACGGTACCGTACCAAAGCCAATATTGTTCCTTAATTATTTTTTTTGTTACCATCACCTGTTCCATAACCATTTTTGTTGTTGCATTCACCTGATCCTGTACCTGGTTGAGTAGAGAGTTGGATTGAAGAAGCAGGTTTTCATGCCTATGGGATGGAAGAGGCAGGTTGTCAGACTGTGAGAAACTATCTCAAGTTGAGAGAATTGTTAGGAATTCAATTCTTGAAGGATCCCAATTGTAGCTACAATGCTCTGAGACTTCCTGTCTGACCTATTGTTGAAGCCTTAGAAAGGAAGTGGGACAATCGAAGGATTGTTGAGAAGAGAAGGGGTACACTTCCTAGGGTGGGACATGAATGTGGGGAATAAGAGATTGTAGGCTCATAGTTTGAGTAGGCACTTGGGATGAAATCCTTCCTTATGTCTGTGTAGCTTCATCCTGGTTAGAAACTCCTTTACCCAGGTGGACTTTAGTCCTAGCTTGGGGGTGACACACTGCTGAGATTTTTGAGTAGCATGGTATAAGGCTGGGAGGATCATGGAAGGTCTGCATTGTAAATTTGTTGAACCTACAAAGAATATATCTATCTACGAAATGACATACATAGTTGCTGAGAAAATAGAAGAAAATAGAAGCACGAGAGAAAGAATGGAATAATTCTCATTAAAAAAATGAATGAATGATAGTTTACAAATGATATACTTTGTATAACTCAACCAATGTGCCATAGTCATGGTATAGAGTGATATGGACACACACCAACAGTTACAGGAGTAAAATTCCACCTAGTCTAGTCTCTCGAGAAGTTACAGGAGTGAATTTCCACCTAACTAAGTTAACTAGTCTATCAGTCTTATGTTAACTGACTGAAATAGAGTGAAGTGAGGAGGATATCAGGGAATTATGGGTAATTCGCTAGTCTGGGGATGATCCAAATGAAAATGCGCATTATATGGTGATGATACCAATGTTTCATGGTGATAATCCCAATGTAGTATCTAGACTCCACTCAACTGATCAAACTGAAGTGAAAACTAAAGAGAATATTCTCCCTAGAAGAATATTCTACCTAAAATATTGGAGACTGAATAATGACTAATAAACATAGGAAAAACCTTAGGAAAAATAAATCCTAGGTGTGTGTGAAGTAAATCAAAAACCCCCAGTGAACATCACTATGGTGAAAATAAAGAATGGGTCCTGGCAACGAGGCCATGTTAGGTACCCAAATACAAAATATACACTGAAATAAAGAGAGGAAAGAGGGAAAAACTCATGGGTAAACCCGCCCTCAAAGTAAAATGTATGTAAAAAGAAGAACTTGCATTTTCTAGGAAAATGTGTCCTTCAGTCTAAGATGACTACGTAGAGAATTGAACTTTTGCTCAGTGAAGGTCTTGGTGAAGATGTATGCAGCCTATTCTGCTGAAGGAAAAAAACTTAGGTCAATGATCCCCTCGTGTACTAAGTCACGGATGTAGTGCATGTGGATCTCGATGTGCTTCTTTTACTTCCTCTAAACTAGATCTCTATAGAACGTCAGAGTGCTCCAGTTGTCACAACAGATGATGATCGACTGATGAAACTGAATTCCCAACTCTATGAGAAAATTTTGTAGCCACATAGCCTGAATGGTTATGTTAACTACCCCTTTGTACTCTTCCTCAGTTGAAGATAGCAAAATAGCATCCTGCTTCTTGCTCATCCAAAAATAGGCCTGGAACCAAGACTGAGTGACTAACCATATGTGGACTTGCGATCAATGTTATCTCCAACCCAGTCAAAATTAGTGAAACCGATGAGGTCCAATGCAGATTTTGTTGAATAGTGAATCCCAAAGTTGATGGTGCCCTGCACATATCGAAGGATACACTTTGCATCCTTCCAATGTAACTCATGTGGATCCTGCATGAACCTGAAGAATGCTCCAACTTCATAGGAGAGGTATAGTATGGAGTGTCTGAGATATAATAAGCTCCCCACTAGCTGTCTATACAATGTGTTGTCAACTAGTGGAGTGTCCCCGCCATCATCAAGTCTGACTCTAAATAGGAAAGGAGTCAAGGTAGATTTGTAGTTTATCATGTAAAATCTCTCAAGGAGATCTCGTGCATACTTGGCCTAAGACAGTTTGATGCCTGATGCATCCTGAATAATCTCGGGTCCAAGGAAGAAGTGTAGAGAACTCATTTCCATCATCAATAACCTGTCATGCAGAATCCTCTTGACTGCAGAAATCGCTAAAGTCAAGAAAACAGTGATCAACAAATTATCAACATACAAAACTAAGAGTAGAAGTGAATCATTCGTCATGAGCATGTAAACATTCAGGTCTGATTTACAATGTACAAAGTTCTGTGACAATAGGTATGATTCCATCTTGGCATACCATTCCCTCGGAGCCTGCTTGAGGTCATAAAGAGACTTCTTCAGTCAACATACCAAAGATGAATCCTGCATAAATCCCTGGGGATACTCCACATAGATCTCCTCATAGAGATCATCGTGAATAAATGCATCCTTCATGTCCATCTGATGGAATTCACATCCCTTGGCTGTTGCAATGGAAAGTTCCAATCATATGGAATCCAACTTCTCTACTAGAGCGAAGGTCTCATCATAGCCAATTCCATAAACCTGATGAAAGCCTTTGGCAATAATCCTATATTTGTATCTGCTTATCTGTCCATCTGCTACACTCTTGGTCATGTAGACCCATATGCACTTGACAAGTTTCCTTCCAAAAGGAAGGGGAACTACATCCCAAGTCTAGTTCTCGAGGAGGGAGTTGCACTGATCCTGCATGGCGGATTCCCAAAAGGGATTTTCAGTAGCCTTGCCATAAGACTATGGATATGAAGACTGAACCAAGAAAATATTCCTGGGTATCAATGGTTCAATGGAAGTGAGTGAAAGAAGAGGCTTCCTAAAATCAGATTGAGTCCTCCTAGTATCAGTTGGATCACCAACAAGATCCTTTGCATCCTGAAGAGTAGTATGGCCCCACTTGGGCCTCTCCTCTGGATCTGCATTTGCATCTGGGTGCATTGACTCTGCATCTGACTGTACCAAATATATATCTAGATCATCTAAATCCTTTGAATCAGAAATCTCAT
>JASDQU010102578.1:658371-678423 GCA_032191745.1 Picea mariana | reverse complement strand
TCTCGATAGAAAAAGATATGGAGGAGGTGAAGCTCACATTTTATAAGCGCAAAGGTGAAATGTTGAGGCATAAGATGCAAAAGGAAGAAGATCCTTAATGATAAGGAAAATTCTCTTGAAGCCAGAGAAAGAGGTGGAGAATCGTGTCTAAAGGAACATTTTGTTTAGAACTGCTTGCAAGGAAAAGGATAGGGTATACAAGGTAATAGTTGATAGTGGAAGCACGGATAATATAGTCTCCACAGAGATGGTGGAAAAGTTGGAATTGGAGACAATTGCACATCCAAGCCCATATAAGGTTTCATGGTTACAAAAAGGACATCAGGTAACAGTCACTAAACAATGTTTAGTTGAATTTAAGATAGGGGGTTATAGAGATGAGATTTTATGTGATGTCATTCCCATGGATGTTTGTCATATTTTTTTGGGTAGGCCATGGAAATATCACAGAAATGTTATTCATGACAGAGGAAAGAACACCTATACCTTGGAAAATAATGGTAGGATGCATATGTTCTTGCCAATTGAAGACAAGAAGTTGAAAGGATAAACAATCAATACTATACTTCTCATGAGTGGGAAGGAACTTCTGGAGGAAGTCAAGAAGGGTGAAGACATGCAGTTTGTTGTGGTAAGAAAACCTAGAGTCATCTTGACCATTACTTCGATGGATGATCTACCTGAGGAAATGCAGGAACTACTAGATACTTTCACTAATATATTGGTGGATGATTTACCTTGTTCATTGTCTCCCATCATAATTATAAGCCATCATATTGACCTTATACCAAGAGTGAGTTTACCAAACAAAGCAACGTACAGACTAACACCGCAGGAAAATGAAGAGGTTAAGAAGCAAGTTCAAGATTTGATGGACAGGGGATTGATTAGAGAAATCTTGATTCCATGCATTCTACCAACAATGTTAAGTCTGAAGAAATATGGTGGATGGAGGATGTGTGCAAACTCAAGGGATATAAAAAAAATCACCATCAGGTATATATTTCCTTTACCCATGATGGATGACTTGATGGATTTCTTGAGTGGGGCAATTTTGTTTTCAAAAATTGATTTGAAGAGTGGATATCACCAGATTCGGATGAGGGAAGGTGATGAATGGAAGACATCATTCAAGACGAATGAGGGACTGTATGAATGGCTTGTCATTCTGTTTAGATTAATGAATGTGCCAAGTACTTTTATGAGATTAATGAACGAAGTATTGAAGGATTTCATTAGAGAATTTGTAATTATGTATCTTGATGATATACTGATCATCAGTAATATTGAGGAAGAGCATTGGAGACATTTAACTCTAGTGATGAGGATGTTGCAGCAAGAGAAGTTGCTAATAAATCTGAAGAAGTCATCTTTCATGAAGAAAGAACTCATTTATTTAGGTTTTGTGATATCTTTGAATGAGTTGAAGATGGATCTGGAGAAAGAAAAAGCAATAAAAAATGGCCATCGCCAAGGAATATCTTTGAAGTTAGACACTTCCATGGACTAGCCAGTTTTTATAGGAAGTTCATCAGAAATTTTAGTGGGATTAGTGAACCAATGATGGACACAATGAATAAAAGACATAAATATTTTCATTGGACAGAGGAAGCATAAAGAAGTTTCAAATTGTTAAAGGAGAGGATAACCAAACAACCAGTTCTGGTTCTGCCAGACTTCAGTAAAACATTTCAAGTCAGATGTGACACAAGTGGATTCGCAGTTGGAGCAGTCTTAAGTCAAGACAGTAGACCGATTTCATACTTCAGTGAGAAGCTAAATGAGGCCAAGATGAAATATTCCACATATGATAAAGATTTTTATGCAATCATACAGGCATTGAAGAAATGGAGGCACTACTTGGTTCTAAAGGAGTTTGTTTTGTATAGTGACAATCATGCGTTACAGTTTATAACCAAACGAGATAAATTGAACCAGAAACATGCAAAATGGGTTGAATTTATGCAGAACTTTACTTTTGTTATAAATCACATTTATGGAACTGCTAACAATGTTGTTGATGCATTGGGCAGGAAATGTTTGATTCTGTAGGAGTTTCATGTGAAGACCTTAGGTTTTGATAGCCTTAAGGATATGTACAAAGATTATTCAAATTTCAAGGACGCTTATGAAGTATGTGAGAATCCTGTTCTGAGAGATAGAAGCCAATGGATTGAATATTTAATTCAGGATGGATTGTTATTTAGAGGAAATCAGTTGTGTATCCCGAAGAGTTCTATGAGAGAAAACATTTTAAAGGAAAAAAATAGTGGGGTATTGGCTGGACATTTCGGCCATGACAAAACATTTGCACAACTGAAAAATTTATATTATTGGCCAGGGATGAGGAATGATGTCAACAAATTTGTCAACAGATGTAAAATATGCCAACACGCAAAGGGGAAAAGATAGAATACAGGATTTTATCAACCACTATCAATACTAGAGAGACTGTGGGACGTAGTAAGAATGGATTTTGTGTTAGGACCACCGAGGACACATAGAGGTTGTGATTCCATATTAGTGGTAATCGACAGATTCTAAAAAATGGCACATTTTATTCCATGTCAGAAAACCAGTGATGCAACACACTTTGCAAATATGTTTTTCATAGAGGTTGTTTGACTTCATGGTTTACCCAAGAGTATTGTTGCGGACAGGGATACCAAATATGTTGGTTATTTCGAGAGGACACTATGGAAGAAGCTAGGGACAGATTTATCTTTTAGCTCAGCATATCACCCTCAGACGGATGGACAAACTGAGGTAGTAAATCGAAGTTTGGGGGACTTATTGAGAAGCTTAGTAGCTGAACATCATAGTCAGTGGGATCATATTCTTCCACAAGTGGAATTTGCATATAACGACTCACCTAACAGGAGCACATGACAAATCCCATTCCAGATAATGTATGGAATGTAGCCAAGAGGAGTACTTGAGTTCAGAGACTTAGAGAAAAATGAGTTCATAAGTGTTGGAGCGGAAGATTTTGCAGTAGAGATGCAGGAGCTCCACAATAATATTAAAGAGTGGTTTCAAAATTCTAACCAGAAATACAAGCGCAGAGAAGATCAACACATGAGAGAAATTCAGTTTGAAGTGGGAAATTTAGTCTTACCACATCTAAGAAAAGAAAGGTTCCCAAGGGGAACATATAATAAGATGAAGATGAAAAAGATAGGCTCGTGTAAGATTTTACAGAGATTCGAGGAAAATTCTTATGATATAGAATTACCAGATGGTGTGGGAATATCGCCCATATTCAATGTAGCAGATCTGTATCCTTACAGAGTAGATGAAGCAGGAGGAGAAGAGAATCAGAAGGAAATTCAGTGGGTTAAATAGATGCCTGTAGCTGAAAATACGCAAATGGAAAAGATCATTGATCAGAGAGTTAGCAAGAAGACCCAGAGAAAGACATATCTTGAGTATTTGATAAAGTGGAAAGGACACCCAATTGAGGATGCTAGTTGGGAAAGTGAAGAAAATATCTAGAAACATGGACAGACGGTGCAAGAGCTCATGGATAGGAGTCCATGATTTTTTCAGCTAGAGGAATATGATGTAGGAGCATTGCAAGCAAGTGCAAGTGGAGGAAAGTTGGGTATGAAACAACGTGCATTTTGAAGACATTTTGAATTTCAAAAGATGAAACATTAATGTAATATCTAGAAAAGATCTATTTGTAACACAAATCTTGAGCGTTTTCTCTCATCTATCTGTTGTAGGCATTTAATGTAATAAATGTAAAGTATATGTAGGATTTAATTTGATTAGATAGCTTAAGGTTGTAGGAGGGAAAACTTGAGAAAGCTCCCTCGTATGTATTGTATTGTTATTCGCATGGTAGTTAGAAGTTGTAGAAAAAATAAAGCATAGAAGAGTAGAGAAGAACAAATATTATAGAATTTGTATGAGCATATAGTTGTTGCTATTGAATCCATGTACAGAAGCACTTTAATGAATATAAGAATTCTTTGATCCAATTTCATGGTGTTGTTATGGTCACTGTTTGCATCTATTGAATGGTATGTTTACAATTTTCTTATATACTTTGTTTGCATTTGTTTCAATGTTGTGTGTATATCTATGATTTCATGTTGAATGTATGAAGTCTGTGAGAGGGAGAGTGTAAGTTTCAATTGTTTCTCTTCTTGAGAATTCCTGCAAGGAGTGTAGTGAAAGTCCACAAGGAGTGCGTTGAAAAGATTATGAGTTTATGTCAGAAAAGATTAGGAGGGATAGCATTGTTCTTATACTAGAAAAAGTGCAAGTATAGCACAGATCCATGCAAGTTGTGTGCAGGCCGGTTGGAGTCTTATAATTTTCCAACCCAAGTGAGCGGTTGAAGAAATTTTTTCATAAGGAGTGCACAGAGTTGGAAGACATCAAATAATTAGAGATTATCATGAAGGTTGCAAGGAGTGCACGCAAGAGTTCCCTAGAATTCTTGAGTTTGTAACAAGAACCAAGCTTAGGAGGGATAGAGACTTTGAAGATTTTGAAGGAAGGACGAGGTTTGTAGTCACCCCGCAGAATCAAGCTCAGGAGGAAATATGCCGAGTTATTTGGCCAAGAAGTATTGAGAACCTGAACAGATGGTGGAAACTCTCAGAGGGAGAAATGTCGATACTCATGGACCATTAAATCTAGTGGAGTTGCAGGAAGGATAAAGGAGAGTCTTTTATCACTCACAAGCTAAGGAGAGATAAAATCCATTAGATCCAGAGGAGCATGAGCTGTTGATTTGGGGCGCTCCAAAATTTTGGCATTTCAGGAGTCAAGAGTGTGGAGGAAACAACTACCCGAAAGTCATGATACGAGAAATCCCAACAAAATATGGACCTTCAGATCATGAAAGGATCAAAACCGTTCATTTGTGATGAAGAAATATTGTGATTTTTGATATAGGGTGAAGGGAGGAAAGCTACATAACGAACCCTGATACACGAAATCTCGACATGCTTGAAGGTTGGGACCCGCATCGCAGTCGAGGGTCACATCAAAAGTATTTAGGGGAGGATCTAGACAGTAAACCCATTTCAGGATTTCGAGACTTGAAGGAGTCGGGGTGCCTTGTGAAGAAAGACCCAACCTCATGAAACATGATGCACCTTTTGGGGTTAAGTCTGTGGTCACAACAATGGTCATGGGGGGGTGGACATTTACACCTAATGCTTGTTCGCATGGGTATAAATTATAGAAGGACCTGTGGTTATATGTGTTGAATATTCCATCTTAGAATCAAAGAGCCATTTCATCTCAAGGGAATTTGAAGACCCAAAGACCGGGAGGTCAAGCAGACCCTACTGAGGTGGGGGTCTACATTAATAGACACCCAGTTGGTTTGTTGCAGCCATTACCCATCCCTGAGTGGAAATGGGAAGTGGTAACAATGGAATTCATCACCAAACTTCCTAGAACAAGCAAGCAACATGATTCTATTATGGTAGTGGTGGACAAGCTTACCAAAGCTACCCATTTCCTTCCAGTGAAGCTCACTCACAAGGTAACTAACTTTGTTGATATTTATATGAAGTAAATTGATCGATTGCATGGTATACCAAAAAAAATTGTGTCTGAAAGAGATCCAAAGTTTACATCAAAATTATGGAGAGGATTATTTAAAGGATTTGGAACAAATATGAATTTTAGCACAGATTATCATCTAGAATCTGATGGACAAATAGAGAGGGTAAATCAAGTGATTGAAGATATGTTGAGGATGTATGTGATGGATAAACCATCAAAATGGGAAGACTACCTACACTTTGTAATTTTTTCTTATAACAATGGGTACCAAGCATCTCTAAAGATGAGCCCATTTGAGGCACTTTATAGAAGAAAGTGCAACACAATTATAAGTTGGGACAATCCAACAGATAGAGGATTGGTTGGGCCATATTTTCTCATGGAAATGGAAGAGAAAATTTCAAAAATAAAGAAGAATTTAAAGGCTTCTCAATATAGGAAAAAAAGATATGGTGATAAGGGGAAAATTCAGAGGGAATTTAAAGTGGGTGATCATGTATTCTTGAAAGTGAAGCCCAACAAAAGTTCCCTGAAATTGGGAAATTGTTCAAATAGAAGCTCGTTATTATGGGTCGTTTGAAATCCTGGAGAGGATTGGACCTGTAGAATATATGCTTGCATTACCTACATCAATGTCTATTCATAATGTATTCCATGTATCATTTCTCAAAAAGTATATACCTGATGCTAATCATGTTATTGATTGGAATTTGATTCAAGTGGAGCAAGAAATCACTTTTCAAGTGCATCGGGTGTGCATACTAGATTGAAAGATCAAGCAGATCTAGAATCGAGTAATAGAGATAGTAAAATTCCAATGGACCTAGTACGGTCCTAAAGATGCAACTTGGTAGCACGAGGATTCTATGCGGGCAGAGTACCCACATCTTTTTGAATATTTTTGAAAATTTTGATGGTAATATGTAAATAAGATACACTTAGGATAGTGCATAAATAAGGGGAGGGGAATGTAATACCCCAAGACCGAGACCCAATTGAATTGTAAACATGTTTTATAGGCTAGTGATCCAAGCTATTATAATCTAGGAGGATTATGTGATGATTAGGCCAGAGAGCCTAGATGTTAAAGGCCAGTGAGCCTATTTTTGTATATGTAAATACTCCTATAATTAATATAATACATCGATGCATGTAGACCAACAACGATAAAATATTTTGGGAGAATAAACTCCAATAGGAAGGGAAAAGGGGTGACTAAGGGCCTAAGAAAGGGGTTGAGCCAGATTTCTTATCTCTAAGGGAATATTATATTATTATTCATAAATACTAAGGAAAGGATAAATCTAATGGCATCCTAAGTTTTTATGTGAAGGGAAATGATCTACAAGTGGATAGGAACAAGCTCCTGTAAGGCCATGTGTCTATTAGGGTGCATGCAATTATATGTGGGGAAAATTTGTTCATTGGGAACCATTCTCCCCAGTCACCCTAGAATTTTCATGATTCACCACCCGGTCATCGTTTCACTCACTCGACATTTCTCTCCATCGTTCAACCTCTGCAACTCAGAAACTGTATGTAGTACCTCCCTATCACAAATAGCATAATCGTACTATATTCAAGCTAGTACAGTACCGTACCAAAGCCAACATTGTTCCTTAATTATTTTTTTTTTTGCCATCACCTATTCCATAACCATTTTTGTTGTTGCATTCACCTGATCCTGTACCTGGTTGAGTAGAGAGATGGATTGAAGAAGCGGGTTTTCATGCTTGTGGGATGGAAGAGGTAGGTTGTCAAACTGTGAGAAACTATCTCTAGTTGAGAGAATTGTTGGGAATTGAATTCTTGAAGGATCCCAACTGTAGCTATAGTGCTCCGAGGCTTCCTGTCTGACCTATTGTTGAAGCCTTAGAAAGGAAGTGGGATAGTCGAAGGACTGTTGAGAAGAGAATGGGTACACTTCTTGGGGTGGGACATGAATGTGGGGAATAAGAGATTGTAGGCTCATAGTTTGAGTAGGCACTTGGGATGAAATCCTTCCTTATGTCTGTGTAGCTTCATCCTGGTTAGAAACCCCTTTACCCGGGTGGAGTTTAGTCCTAGCTTGGGGGTGACACACTGCTGAGATTTTTGAGTAGCATGGTATAAGGTTGGGAGGATCATGGAAGGTTTGCATTGTAAATTTGTTGAACCTACAAAGAATATATCTATCTAGGAAATGACATACACAGTTGTTGAGAAAATAGAAAAAAATAGAAGCACGAGAGAAAGAATGGAATAATTCTCATTAAAAAATGAATGAATGATAGTTTACAAATGATATACTCTGTATAACTCAACCAATGTGAACTGGAGGAGAAGCCAATGTGCCATAGTCATGGTATAGAGTGATATGGACACACACCAACAGTTACAGGAGTAAAATGCCACCTAGTCTAGTCTCTTGAGCAGTTACAGGAGTGAATTTCCACCTAACTGAGTTAACTAGTCTATCAGTCTTATGTTAACTGACTGAAATAGAGTGAAGTGAGGAGGATATTAGGGAATCATGGGTAATTCGCTAGTCTGGGGATGATCCAAAGGAAAATGCGCATTATATGGCGATGATCCCAATGTTGCATGGTGATAATCCCAATGTAGCATCTAGACTCCACTCAACTGATCAAACTAAAGTGAAAACTAACGAGAATATTCTCCCTAGAGGAATATTCTACCTAAAATATTGGAGACTGAATAATGACTAATAAACATAGGAAAAACCTTAGGAAAAATAAATCCTAGGTGTGTGTGAAGTAAATCAAACACCCCCCATGAACATCACTATGGTGAAAATAAAGAATGGGTCCCGGCAATGAGGCCATGTTAGGTACCCAAATACAAAATATACACTGAAATAAAGAGAGGAAAGAGGGAAAAACTCATGGGTAAACCCCCCCTCAAAGTACAATGTATGTAAAAAGAAGAACTGACATTTTCTAGGAAACTGTGTCCTTCAGTCCAAGATGACTGTGCAGAGAAATGAACTTTTGCTCAGTGAAGGTCTTGGTGAAGATGTATGCAGCCTATTCTGCTGAAGGAAAAAAATTTAGGTCGATGATCCCCTCGTGTACTAAGTCACGGATGTAGTGCATGTGGATCTCAATGTTCTTCTATTGCTTCCTTTGAACTGGATCTCTATAGAACGTCAGAGTGCTCCGATTGTCACAACAGATGATGATTGACTGATGAAACTGAATTCCCAACTCTATGAGAAAATGTTGTAGCCACATAGCCTGAATGGTTATGTTAACTACCCCTTTGTACTCTGCCTCAGTTGAAGATAGAAAAATAGCATTCTGCTTCTTGCTCGTCCAAAATATAGGCTCAGAACCAAGACTGAGTGAGTAACCATATGTGGACTTGCGATCAATGTTATCTCCAACCCAGTGAGAATTAGTGAAACCGATGAGGTCCAATGTAGATTTTGTTTAATAGTGAATCCCAAAGTTGATGGTGCCCTGTACATATTGAAGGATACACTTTGCATCCTTCCAATGTAACTCATGCAGCTCCTGCATGAACCTGAAGACTGCTCCAACTTCATAGGAGAGGTATAGTATGGAGTGTATGAGATACAATAAGCTCCCCACTAGCTGTCTGTACAATGTGTTGTCAACCAGTGGAGTGTCCCCGCCATCATCAAGTCTGACTCTTGATAGGAAAGGAGTCAAGGTAGATTTGTAGTCTATCATGTAAAATCTCTCAAGGAGATCTTGTGCATACTTGGCCTGAGAAAGTTTGATGTTTGATGCATCTTGAATAATATCGAGTCCAAGGAAGAAGTGTAGAGAACCCATTTCTGTCATCAATAACCTGTCATGTAGAATCCTCTTGACTGCAGAAATCGCTAAAGTCAAGAAAATAGTGATCAACAAATCATTAACATACAAAAATAAGAGTAAAAGTGAATCATCCGTCATGAGCATGTAAACATTCAGGTCTGATTTACAATGTACAAAGTTTTGTGACAACAGGTATGAGTCCATCTTGGCATACCATTCCCTCGGAACCTGCTTGAGGCCATAAAGAGACTTCTTCAGTCAACATACTAAAGATGAATTTTGCATAAATCCATGGGGATACTCCATCTGATGGAATTCACATCCCTTGGCTGTAGCAATGGCAAGTTCCAATCGTATGGAATCCAACTTATCTACTAGAGCGAAGGTCTCATCATAGTCAATTCCATAAACCTGATGAAATCCTTTGGCAATAATCCTAGATTTGTATCTACTTATATGTCCATCTGCTACACTCTTGGTCATGTAGACCCATATGCACTTGACAAGTTTCCTTCCAAAAGGAAGGGGAACTACATCCCAAGTCTAGTTGTCGAGGAGGGAGTTGCACTGATCCTGCATGGAATATTCCCAAAAGGGATTTCCAGTAGCCTTTCCATAATACTGTGGATATGAAGATTGAACCAAGAAAATATGCCTAGGTGTCAATGGTTCAATGGAAGTGAGTGAAAGAAGAGGCTTCCTGAAATCAGATTGAGTCCTCCTAGTATCAGTTGGATCGCCAACAAGATCCTTTGCATCCTGAAGAGTAGTCTGGCCCCACTTGGGCCTCTCCTCTAGCTCTGCATTTTCATCTGAGTGCATTGACTCTACATCTGACTGTACTGAATCTATATATAGATCATCTAAATCCTTTGAATCATAAATGTCATCTGAAGAAGATTCGACATGTGCATTCTCATCATCTATGATAGGTGGAAGAAAAGACATGTTTTCATGTAGATGTTCAGGTACATGTGAGACACTTTCCTAGAATTGGACACTACACTCAATAATGAGTCGGTATGAGGAAATATCAATGAGTCTGTATCCCTTCAGGCCTTCGGGCTGTCCAAAACAAATACACTCGTGCTATGTGGATCAAGTTCCTTCCCATTTTCAGAGGGAATACAGGCCCATGCATGTGAACTAAAAATAAGAAAGTGGGTCACTTCTGGTTTGAGGCTGCTCCAAGCCTCCTAGGGGGTCTTATCCTTGACATATATATGGGGACATCTATTTTTTATGTATGTTTTACAATTAAGTTCTTTGACCCATAATATTTGTGGAATTTACTTTGCATGTATCATGGAAGATGCCATCTCTTTTAGAGATATTTTTTTCCACTCAACAACTTCGTTTTGTTGCGGAGTGTAGGCAAGTGTGTGCTACAAATAAATCCCTGCCTCATGACAAAGATTATGGATCTCATGGTTGACATACTATCCCCCATTATTATTTCAAAGGATTTTGATTTTCTTTCCTCATTGTGTCTCAATCAAAGCTTTGAAATCTTTGAGGTGTTGAAAGACCTCTGATTTTTTCTTGAGAAATAAAAACCATGTGAAGCGTGAGAAATCATAAAAAAAAATGAGCGTGTGCCTTACTTTTCTAATTTATGGATGCATAAAAGGGCCCATGAGGTCACTATGGATCATATCTAAAGGAGAGGAAGCTCTCTGAGTGTTTCCTTTTTTGAATTTCTCTTTAGGGTGTTTTCCGAGAACACATCCCTCACAAATTCCTTGGAGAAATGGATATTTGGTAGAGAATCAACAAATCATTGATTTATAAGATGTTTCATATATATGAAATTTAAATACCTGAACCTTTCGTTCCATATCCTATTGCTTTCATCAGCATGGGTAAGCAGTAAAGCATATTCTGGTTTAATAAATTGAGAAAATATGTAAAGCCTAGATTGATGATCTGCCTCACCGATAGTAACCCTGGAATTGGCTTGCATGTCATAGATTTCCAATGCATCAGGTGTGAATATGAATTTCTTTCCGATTCCAAAAGTTTTCATCTGATACATGGAGAGAACATTGACGAAAAGTTTGGGAATGTGCAACAGAGTCTCGAAGCTTCCGTTGGTGAGTTAAATCCTTCCTTTGTTGGTGACCTCGACTGGAGAGTTTTCCCCCATTAGAATAGGAGGACATCTTCATGCTTCCAATGAATAATAGACTTCTTTTTTGGAAGCCATGTGATTTGATGCTCTTGAATCTACGATCCAAGCATCGGGAGAGGATTTGATGGCAATCAAAGCATGGATAGAATTGCCTTTCTTGGGATTTTGATCTTCTAGATTCTTCTTCTTGGAACCCTCAGGGATGTGATCTCCAAGGTTTTTTTGTTGAAGTATTTGATTCATTATGTATATCTATTTCTACATACATGAAGATTCTGGATGGAATCCTTTATGGTATTATGTGCATTTCTCTCCTTTTCTTCCCTTTCCACCTTTGGATCTGGAGGCATCGTTGAAGGGTTTTGAGTACCCTTCCTTCTTCGGATTTGCATGATATTTTGTTTTGTATTTATTCTTATATTTTTTATATTGATGACTTCTTCCATATTGCAAAGTAAGTGCATGCACCTTTGGGCCTTTGATTTTTCCCATGTTGATGAGCTTGGTCTACTCTTGTGTCATAGATTCGATAAATTCCTCAAGAGAAGGAATCTTCCAAGTGGCTTCAGTGGTGAATATAACTGAATGGAATATTGATACAAAAATTGATAATTCAGGACCAAGTTTGGAGAGAATGGTGAGAACCATTTGTTTCTCCTCCTTCGATTTATCAACCTCGCAAGCCTTGATTTGCGATAGTAAATACTTATATTTTGTAAATAAATCTTGGAGATTGTCGAAGCCTTTTGGATCCAATGTGACCAATTCCACCTCGATAATGTGTCCCCTCATATCATCCTATTTTCCAAAAATCCCTTCCATTGTGGTCTAGGCTTCACTGGGGGTTTTACAGGAAGATATGTGAAAGAGGAGATCAAGAGAAATGAGATTGAAAATTGTTTTGAATACTTCATCCATTCGATTTACATACTTGGATTTTTCTATGGATGATGTTCATTCTGTCTCTGTTTTAATGGCTAGCCTGTACAATCCTCTACTTCAAAGATGCATGATCATCGTTTCCTTCCATGTAAAATAATTGTAAGGTGTAAGAATGAATTCTTTTGAAAATTCCATTTTTCCGTTGTCTTCAATCTTTGGTACCTACAAAAATAATTTGGTGTGTCTTTTTCCTAGGTGTCCATCATATTCGAGACCACGTAAGTGTGTTGAACCAGCAAAGAATAGATCTATATGGGAATTGACATACACAGTTGCAGAGAAAATAGAATAAAAAAAAAACAAAGAATTCTCATTAACCAAATGAATGAATGATAATTTACACATGATATACTTTGTATAACTCAGCCAATGTGCACTATAGGAGAAGCCAATGCATGATAGTGGTGGTCTAGAGTGATCTGGACACACACCAATAATTACGAGAGTAAACTGCCACCTAGTCTATTCTCTCGGGCAGTTACGGGAGTGAACTGCCACCTAGCTGAGTTAACTGGTCTATTAGTCTTCAGTTAACTGACTGAAATAGAGTGAAGTGAGGAGGAGATCAGAGAATCATGGGTAATGCACTAGTCTAGTGTGATCCCAAGGAAAACTCACATTATCTAGTGATTATCCCAATGATGCATGGTGATAATCTCAATGTAGCATATAGACTCTACTCAACTGACCAAACTGAAGTGAAAACTGAAGAGAATATTCTCCCTAGAGGAATATTCTTCCTAAAATATATGATATTAAATAATGACTAATAAGCATAGGAAAAATCTTAGGAAAAATAAATCCTAGGTGTTTGCGAGGTAACTCCAACATGCACTCAGTTGGTGGTCTTCTATAAAATATAAGTATCATTTGTGCATGAATTTACATGTTGTATATATTGCATGTGTTTATTTATTTTTATGGGTTTTTCTTGTGTATGATGCATATACATTTTACTATTATTTTTTCCTCATTTTGCGTGGTTGCAGAATATGTTTGTCTGCTTAATTTGTATGTGTATATATAGAGTATATTATTTTTTTTATGGAGTGGCATGGCCTCGACCTGGGTGGTCTGGGAATGTTACAATTTATATAGTTACACAATAATTTCTATGTGGCATATCCCACCGACCTAAGGCTGGGGTTTCTACAAAAGTTGTTTGGTCTACAATAAATTCTATATCCATTTAATTAAGAGCACACATGTTCTCTTGTGACTTGAAATAAATGAGGTTTAGTGTGCTTGGTAGTCATCCCTTCTCAAAAGGAATGTGTGTGTGTTCCTAGAATCCATGAGCGTTTTAGTGTGCACGGGTTCTAGGAATACACATGTGTTCCTTCTATGCAGTTATATGTTCCAAGAACACTCCCCAACCTTATCTACCTCAAAAAATCAAACAAGCCCAACACATGCATTCAAAAAAAGCAAGAGCATATGTGTATTTTTTCTTTTTTATCTTCTGGTTTAATTCATAGACAATTTTGTGCTATCGGAAGACAATTGTGGGAACAATTGGAAGACAAATTTGTCCAATTCGAATTGGAATTGTTACTTCTATCTTCTTGTGTAATACCAAAACAATTTTTTCCAATTGGAATTGTTAGTTTTCTCTTCTTGTGTAATACCAAGACAAATTTGTCCAATTGGAATTGGAATTGTTAGTTGTGTCTTCTTGTAATACCAAGACAAATTTGTGGGATTGGAATTGGAATCGTTAGTTGTATCTTCTTCTGTAATACGAAGACAATTTTTTCCATTTGGAATTGGAATTCTTAGTCGTGTCTTCTTGTGCAATACCAAGGAAAATATGTCCAATTGGAATTGTTAGTTGTGTCATTTTGTGTAATACCAAGAAAAAATTGTCCAATTTGAATTGGAATTATTAGTTGTGTCTTCTTGTGTAATAGAAAGACATTTTTTTCCAATTGGAATTGTAATTTTTAGTTGTGTCTTCTTGTGTAATACAAAGACAAATTTGTGTAATCAGAATTGCAATGGTTAATTTTCTTCTTGTGTAATACCAAGACAAATATAGTGTGGTGTCCTTGGAAGACAATTTTTCTCTTTAAGCATGAGGAGCCTATGGAATCAAGGTATAAATTGTTCAAGGAAAGAAAAATCCATTGAAATGGTAAATGAAAAAGGGAGAAAAGGAAAGGTTACATATTTCAAAACGCATGGTTTTAGAAGAGGCCAATCCAATTTCTAGCGAAATCGATGTCGATGTTGTTTATCCTCCATGACCACAAGAAAAGCATAGTATTTTAGTAGAGACCAATCCATTTAATACTTATATTGTACCTCCAATCATTATCTCATCAAGACAAGTTGTTTTGTATGACCAGATGATGGAGGATTTGCTTGGAGTTGATTATACAATGGATGAAATTAGAGAGGAAACTGGTGCACAACCTTATGGTGAAGAAGTTCCTTTTTTTTCAAACTCTTGTTGGACAATTAGAAATTCTAGAAACTAGTCATGGGCATGTCCACTCTCCTCCCATAATTTATCCACTGGTGATTGAATGGGAAAGAACTACAACGTTGTTAACTCGATAGCATGGAGGTCAAGAGTGGCAGAATACATGTTCACCGTCCCTACCTATATTGAGTAGTGTGCATTGAATAGATCCTAAATACATTTAAGTGTATGAAATTGGTCTATCATCACTTGAAGGTAAGTTACCTAACTAGACTATTTGTTATCATTCTTGTAAAATCATTAAAGAATATTTTGAACCAAAATATGATGCCGCTAAATGTCAATTATTTTTTACTTTGTTAAAATATAGATGTTTTAGTGTTGTTAGGAAAATATTTGGCATTAAAACAATCAAAAATTTAGAAACAAGTCATCATATTGTTAGAATCCTTGTGGATGATTTTCAAACAATTGGTAACAAATCTCATTCTAAAGACTGTAATGCAGCCTGACATTTCTTGTCACAATCAATTGTTAGCAAGATCACAAGAAAACATCATTTTCTCCAACAAACCTCCCATCTCATGAAATTTAATATCAAAACCCTTAGAAAGTATTACAATAAATGAGATATCCTTAACATAGGTGGCCCGACAAATTTGTGGGCCTTCACTGGTAGGCTACCTCATTCTGACACAAATTTAATTGCAGTAGTTAAGGGACTAGTACATGATTTCTGGCATCAGAACACTAGGCCTTATTCCAACCAAAAATATGTACTAAAATTGATAAGGGGATCTAGGGACCGTGAACCCCATATTAAACACTTTCTTTATATTACATAGACAAAATCGTATGAGAGGTTCAAGATAGTACATAGTGCACTTAACTTGGGACAAAGGTCTTTCTATAAATGAAATCCCTGGTATGTTCGAATAAACACAATTTGTAACACATGATTTTCTAGATATTGCATTGAGTATGGTTATTATTATGAAACACACACACAGACACATATATTTTCTATACTGAATAACACCCTTATGCAGTGATTCTCAGTTATATTGTCAGTGTCATCATCTAGAGAAATTATTCACATCATCTTGTGTATAAGGACAAAGGGTTGTAAATTTTATCAAAAGTATTTCTTAGATGGGACATGCCCTGGGTGCGGTGGAATGACATTACTAATAAATTGCATCCATGTAAGTGATGAGTATGAATTGGGGAAGAAGGAGTTTGCCTTGCAAAGATTTAAATATGTCGCATATGATATTAACAGAGGGTAGGAAAGAAGAAAGATACAATTAGTGACTTTAACGAAAATACATGACAATATGTTCATCATGTCCATGTTGCTTGATGGCAGGATGATCATTCTAGAATATCCAAAGATACATTTCCCATTAGTAGTGTCTTATCAGTTATTGATTTTGATCAGAACTACACCCTTCAACAACAATATGAGATTCAATTTTTTTCGTGTAGGCCATTTTGGGGAACAACTCAACAATCAAGGAAGACAGCTAGAAAAGGGACTAGAAAAGGAGTGTGTGCCAAATAATAGGGAAAAGAAGCGCGAGGAAGGAGGAAAGTCAAATGAAGAAGGAAACAGATCAACCACGAGCATGAAGTTAGAAAGTGGGAAAACCTAACTCACTTAGGGTTAGTGGGTTAGGGTTTTGTTCATTGTTATAATGGGTTTTAAACCATTTTTGTAGTATAAATATGTATTGTGATATCTGAGGAGATCTAATATTTTTATGATTAGTGAGTTTTGTTGAGAGTTGTGGAGATAGTTTTGGAGATGATCTTAGATTCTATTTTTGAGAGAGAGATATGCATTGTAACTGAGGGTAAGGTCACAAATTTTGGATCTTGGTGTGATCTTTTCATCCTCACTATTCTGAAAGGTTTCATCTATACTCAGCTGTAATGCATGCAAATCTATGAACTTGCTCAAGAAAAATAAAAGAGCGATGAATGACAGATCTTTGTGGATGTATCATAGGGGGGGTGAACCATGGTAAAAACATGTGTCTTTTTGTGGAATGGTTTCTTTATTTATTGTTAGTTATGTTGAATGGATGAATTTGTAGTAATAAAATGTAGGGCCCACTAGAATTTTCATGATATTTACTACATAATGAAGTTAAATGAATGGAAATGGTTATAGAATGGTAGATATAGATTTAATTATGTGTTAGAATATTAGATATGATAAATATTTATCTAGAAAGCATGTATAACATCCCCATAGTAGCCTCTCTTCCAAGGTTGTAGACATATGGGTCCTGCAGTCACCCATGAATCCATCTCAGGTGATACTTCATTGTGGACTCTCTACACAATGTTTCCTTTTGGTCTCCAGAAAGGCTAATGGTTTGCAGGGTTTTGTTGGAAACCTAAAGGAGAACCCGGGTCAGCCCATACATCCAAAAAAATCCAATATTATCACTTAGATAAGGTCAACATGATGGTCCATGTCAAATACAAGCATGGGACGTATAGTAATGAAGAAAAAAGAGTTATATTGAAGGAGTAACACTTCTACATAAGCGATGATCGATACCATGACTTAGCCTATGTACACCATTTCTTTTAGTTGTTTTACAATCATCTTAAGGAAAAGAACATACATATGGATCAACATTAGATTTGGTCATATTGTTGCATGGTCCAGTTAAAAAATTCTTGTGTATTTCAATGGTTGTGTATGTTGCACAAAAAACTCAAGGTACCACATATTTGGAACTATTTCAAGTCTAGGAATGGGAAAGGAGAGCATTATGGAGCAGGCACATGCATAAAAAGATCACTACACAATCAAGAAATGAATTTCACAAAAAATTCCCTCATTCAATAGGCAAAATCCATTTTTGAATGGTGTTCTTCAGTAATATTAGAAGGAACAAGAACTCGTGAAAACCAACCATCTAGGAAAGGACATGTTCATAGATAATTTTGGGAGGTAGTTGATGTATATTGATCACAATGGTATGAATGAGAAACAATATAGGGAACTTGTGTATTCCATTCAATTCGAGCATCATACATTGCAACAGTTGAAATATGAACAAGAAATCACTCTTGCTTTTGTTCTCCATGTAGTAGTAATGAATGGGATGATTTTGAATCCACAAACTGGGTTGATAGATGAGATATTGTATCACTCCCAATTGGTCAATGTATAACTATATAATTATCTCAATTGGAGGAGGATCAAAAAAAATATTTCAGTAGTTTATGATCATGTCTAATATCTCGTACTACTAATTTCGATGAATATTCTATTACATTTTGATTAAATAACATCAATGTTTTATTCTTTGGTCATTTAGTGGAGTCACATTTTGGCACTCATTTTTTTTTTAGCACACATATACACAGTGGTTTCCCCAAGAGTTAATGAATGGGGCACTAATTATTGGTTAGCACATTTCTTAGAGGGAAATAATACCCTCACATGATTAGTAACAGACTCTTAAGGCCTTGAAGTTTTGATTGGGTCGATGGTTACTAAAGGAGAATATCTGACACGGGATGGATGAACACAAAAGAAAGTTGGTTATGTATTTCAATATTATAGACCAGGTCAAGTTAGATACCACTTTAAGAACTTGGTTGTTGGTGCAAACCTCCAAATACAAACAATTCCAAGTAAGAACTCATCAAAGGTACAATAGTTCATGCCTTTCTCTAAGAATGACAAGTTAATGGAGACCATTAGTATTAGAAGTGATCCTGATGGTCTACTTGAATGACCATAGGTATGTAAAAGGAACAATTCAACAAATATTTCATATTTATGATTGATTGAAATTTTGGCTTCATTTTATGGTTGTTCTAGAATTCTTGTATTTTGTGGTTCATTTTTGTTGTTAGGGAACTATGTCTCACCTTGGAATGCCTTTCCTTGCCCTTATTTCCTAGCCTTTCCTTTCCTTTGTTGGCCTTGCCTTGACTTTCCTTTGTGTAATGACTTAAAATAAAAATTTGATATAAATCATTTCAATTACACAAATAGATTAATCACCAGAACATATAAATTTAATTGCACAAATCGATTAGCTTACGGACAACCTCATAACATATCATATTCCTTAAATTTCATAAAACAAATACATAAATTAACATACCTAGGTCTGATGCTAACCCTCTGTTTTCTGCTTGTCTTGTTGACCTTCCTGCTGCTGCCTTACCCAGCTTGAATCCACGGACCAATCTCTACCCAAAACCGAGTATCCACCCTGCAAACTAGGACAACTTCCTAGCTCCAGGATATCATATGGATATCCTGGCCCCCGTGCCCAAAACCTCCAGCAAACCAGTGCCCCCTGCACTGATCCAATCCGACTATAGAACACAAACTCTTCTCTCTTTGTGTAAATCCAAGAGAACCCTCCAAAATCCAATTCCCCATAGAATGATCCCCTTCCTCCGTAACCTCCTCCGCTCATATTGCCCCTTCATCGACTCCCCCCCTCCTTCATTACTTTCCTTATCCATTTATTAATTATCTTATCCTTTCATAATTAATGCCCCTTATCCCATTATTTATGTTCCTTATCCCTTTTATTTATTATTTTATCCTATATTTAATGTCCTATCCCTTCCCGAATACATAAGCTTTAATTTAACAATATAATTTATTAACCCCCTTTAATTCTTTACTTAATTAATTAATGAGTCAATTAATAATTAATTAATCCTTGACAATCATGAACAAGTAATTAATAATAATTAATTAGTTAATGTTATTTAAGAAATAATTATTGTTTAGCTAACTTTTAGGACAGTTAGATTATTAAATTAATTATAATTAATAATCCTATACATCTATTTAAGAAGGGCCATTACATACACCCACCCTTCAGGAAACTTTGTCCCGAAGTTAAGGTATCTTATGGTACAAAGGAAAAGAAACATGGTTCACACATTCATAACAAGTAACCGACATTATCAGTAAGTAAGTCAAGAAAACTCATACATACTAGTGTATATGTACAAGAAATGCATGTGTAGATAGTACATACAAGTCTCGTGCATGTACTAATAATCAAAACTATCATCCTTTAGTAATTTATGTAGGCATCCAATCCAGTCAGCAAGACTAGTCTTTTATAAAAGACAACAAACCAATCAATTGCTTGAGAAATCCTTTAATTACTATTATCCGGTTCAACAATTTTATTTTAAACAACTGTGGTTTAGTTACGTAATAATGAATATTCATA
>JASDQU010102578.1:600234-614448 GCA_032191745.1 Picea mariana | reverse complement strand
TTGCACCAGAGGGGAATATTACCTGATTTTGCTTCCCATATACACAATGTTCATAGAAATCAAAATCTAGAGAGCAGTTAGACATACCTTCAACCATACCTTTACCATATAGTAGTCAAAGACCCTTCTCTCCAATATGCACCAGTCTTTGATGCCACAACATAACCTTTTCTTCAAAGATTGTAGGAGTTCCTTCTTCTTCAACTCCAATATAAGGAACAATGGAACTATTACAACCATCACTAACAGTTATTCCTTACAAATTATATAGAGTTCCAAACCAAACTCCCTTCAGCAACACCATTGCTCCTTAAACCATCCTGCAGGTTTCCTTTTCAAATATTGCTTTTACACCTGCATCGTCCATTTTGATTACATAAATCAAATTTCTGGACAAACCTAGGATGTGCAGAACATGAGGAAGTGTTCTAATCCTTCCATCTATGAGCCTCAACTTGAATTTTCCTCATCCTATGATTCTAGTTGTCAAATCATCACCTAAGAAAACATTACCTCCATCATACCTTTCATATTCTTAGAACCAATCCCTTTGGAGAGTCATATGAAAGGATGCACTTGATTCAACCAACCATGCCTCATAATCTACATGTGTTCTTGAATAATCCAAGTGCACATCCCCTCCTTCTTCCTTGGAGGTATTTTCTTTTGTAGAAGGAGATTCTTCAGATCCCTTATTTTTCTCAACTTTGGATCTAAACTGCTTCTTGTAGTTCCCTTCTTTTCCACATATCCCACATACCTTTACAAACTTTCCAGGAGCTTTATATCCACCCTTAGACTTAGATCTCCCACTTGATAACTTAGATCTATTTCTTTCCTGGGAGCGTCCTCTTGCAAATAATGTGTTTGTGCTATGTAATTCCATATTCTTTTCTCTTGTCTCCTATGACAACAAGGATGAGACCACTTCATCAAAATTCAAGGAATTTGTATTACTACCTATGGCCACAACCAAATTATCCCACGAGTATGGTAAAGAAAATAGTAAACCGATACACTTGTCTTCATAAAAAATTCTAATCTCAACAGATACTAGCTAACTTAACACAACAATGAAGGAATTCAAATTATCTACAACCCAGTCTCCATCTCTCATCCTCAGGTTATACAACTTTTTTCTCAGGAGTAGTTTATTTACTAGGGACCTAGACTAATAAAACTTCGCCAACTTATATCATAGATCCTTGTTTGTATATTCCTCTGACACATTCAATAATATTGAATCTAAGAGTCACAGTTGGATTGTGCTCTTCGCCTTTTGATCCAAATTTTTCTAGTCATATGTTGAATTTCATGTATGTGTAGTACCTAGATCTACCGCAATCCACTGATCTCTATCCACCAAAATATCTTCCATATTGGACTTCCACAACTCAAAAATTTTCCCATTAAACTTCTCAATCTCGATTTTTGAATTGATCGCCATTTCTTTTCACCTAAAAAATCAATACCACATATCTCCAACTATAACAAGGATTATCATAGTCCTGATCCAAACCATTGACCACAAAGGCATCCCCCTGAAGCCAACAAGGCTCTAATACCAAATGTAGATTTTTACCCTGGAAACCCAAACAAGGAAAACCAACATATTATGTATTCATTCATAGTGATACATTATTTACAATACAATATACATATAGGAGCCAGCGACATCAAAAACCCTAACCCAATGACCTACATTATTCAACAAACCTAATTTCTTAATCGGAAATAGAAAAACATCAGAAAAAAACCATGTGCTGAAAAACCTCCCAACAATGGACACAAAAATCGAGGCAACAATAAAAACGAGGAAAAAATGCAACATGTTTCCCGAGGAAAAAAATGTGACAAACCAACATTCCTTTCCTTTCCATACCTTTCCATGCCTTGTCTTTACTTTCCTTTCCTCACCTTGTATTGCCTTTTCTTGTCTCTCATTTCCTTCACTTGTCTTTCCATACCTTTTCTTTCCCTATCTTCCCTTGCATTTCCTTAACTTTTGTTTCCTTTCCCTGAGTTGTCTTTCGATGCCTTGCCTTGCCTTTCATTTTCTTTTCTTTTCTTTCCTTTTCTTTTCTTTCATTTCCTTTTCTTTCCACGCCTTTCCTTGCCTTTTCTTTCCTTTCCTAGCCTTACCTTGAATTGCTTTGTCTTTCCTTTCCTTGTCTTGTCTTATTAAGCCTTGCATTTCCTTGCCTTTCCTTTTCTTTCCTTACCTTGTCTTGTATTGCCATGACTTTCCTTGTGCTTCCTTGCCTTTCTTTCTTTCCCTGCATTGTCTTGCTTTTCTTTCCTTTCCTTACCTTTCCTTTCCATCATGTCTTTCCTTGCCTTGCCTTTCCCTTTCTTTCCTTGCCTTTCCTTTTCTTTCCTTTCCTTGCCTTACCTTATCTCACCTTTCCTTGTCTTTCCTCACCTTGCCTTGTCTTGCCATGCCTTTTCTTTATTTTCTTTCCCTCCTTGCATTGCTTTCATGTCCTTGCATTTCCTTTTCTTATATTGACTTTCCTTAACTTGTCTTTCCTTGCCTTATCTTTCCTTTCCTTTCCTTGTCTTTTCATTCCTTTTCTTTCCTTTCCTTTCCTTGTCTTTCCTTTCTTTCCTTTCTTGCCTAGAATTTCCTTTGATTTCCTTACCTTTCCTTACCTTTCCTTGTATTTCCTTTCCTTCCCTCATATTTCAATGAATTTCTTGGACTTTCCTTGTCTCTCTATGCCTTTCCATGCCTTTCCTTTCTTTGATAGGTTTTCCTTGTCTTTCCTTGCCTTGCCTTACTGTTGGTAGATAGTGGGAAGACATGGGGTTCAACAAGTATTCACCAACAAAACCCTTAATATACTGACCCTTTTGGAATCACCCACAAGAAGGTGAAGTCTCACCTGAGTTATCTATGGGGACTACAGGAACCATGTTTCCACAGTGATGGAGGAATGTGAGGCATTCATTCTAACCATTTGAGTTAACATCCATTAATTGTACCATTCATTATGTGCGCATAACCATAACAACATATAAGAGATTCATATTACCCAACATACATTAAGTGTGTGGAATAAAAAAAAATAGTAGAAAAACACATCAAAGCATAACACAGACACACCATATTTTAATTTGGTTCACCCAATATGGGCTATGTCCACAATGGTAGGCTTATTATATTCTCATTCAACATCATCTATTACAAAATGTGCACATTGCACTCATACATGATATCCCAGTTATACCCAAAATTCCCTTGCATTCGCACATAGAGTTCACACTTTGCTCATTCTCTCCTATCCAAATAATCTCACTTTCTCAACATGACTCATTTCAGACTTATCATCCCCTCTTTTCTACCCAAAAATCCTGAAATATTTATACTTTTACATTAGGGCTTATCCTGTTACAAAATGGACCAAAAGACCTAACTAACTTCCTTCTTCCAAGCATGTTGGTCTTGAAAATGCACTAACTGCTTTCCTTCTTCTGCATGCACTACTCCTTAGATGACTTGTCATGTGATTTGCTCCTGCGTGATTCCCAAACTAGTCCCAAAATGTCTTACTCCAACAAGCCCCCAACACGAACCTGTGGCTCACCCCAAGCCACTTTTCTTCCATGTTGCAATGAACTTCTTGAATATTTCTCTTGTAGTCACAACCTTTTCCTTTACCTTTTTTTCCTGTCACAAAATTCGTTATTCTATCTCTACAATAATGTGGGTATTCATCTTCTCTACACTCTTTCTCATTTCCTTCTTCACTATGCATTTCATAGCTACAAGTTCCTCTATTACCCGAAATGCTTCCTCCTATAGCGTCTAAATATTTTGTGCACTAGTCTGTTGTATTGATCTCATTTGGTTCATGTTTAAGCATAGCTTCCTATTCAATGTGATTGTACCCATATTTACTATTGGTGAAAGATTGATCATTGTCTCTTTAAACTTTTGCACCTTCTCCTGTGCAGCTTGCAACTTCTTCTATATTCCTTGCAACTCTGCATCTTTTGTTAGATGATCCCATACTTCTGTTCTTTCTTCATACAACTTGGCACACTCCTCCAAACTCTTGATACTTTCCATTGTTTTATTCACTGTCTTCATAACTTTCTTGTATTATATCTCCAATGTTTCCTTATCATTCATCACTTTGGTCAACTCCATCGTCATCGAATCTGTGCACAAATTTATCTCCTGTGTAACACTTGTCTGCAAACCCTTTAATGCATTCATCTACAACTACGAAAAGACTAATTCAATGTGAATTTATGATTGTGATTTATCCTACATTTCTATTGTTGGCACATGCCAATTTTAGGGAGAATCAAGGAAGTTTTGAAGGAATCAAAGTAGCTATGAGAAAATAAGTTACAAATTGGAAAAACTATTGTGGAGAAGTTGGAAAGTGGACAAGAACCAACTTGGAGAATGGTTGGATCATGGGCTAGCCAATATTAATTCAAGGAGAAAGTGGAAAAACCTAATCCTCTTAGGGTTAGGGTTTTTGTAAGCGATGTAAAATTTCAACCCCACCCAGTTTCAAGTCTCGTTGATTTTCAGTCAATGTTTAATGCCCAAACCTAATTATATGACAACCAAATAAACTTAGCATATTAAAAAGTTTTTCAGAATTGAAACATGAGGATTCTAAAAATTATTTAATACAAAAATAAAACCATATCAGCATCACAATACTCAGAAAATTTAACACAATGATTTTTAGTCTAACAACAACCCTGGAAAAACCCACAAGGGGAAAACTAGTGAGAGAGGGAGTTTTTGTTATTTCAGAGCTTCAAAGAAAATTATTTTATAGTATATTCATATTAATAAATTTATTGACAAACTTATCCTGAAAATCATGCCAAGTCTTCACACAAAATCTGAGCCAAACTCCTCGAAATTCATGCCAGAATTTCCTGCACACAGGTACAGTTTTTCTCCTCGATTTTTGTGCCTCTTCTCT
Organism: Picea mariana; assembly: GCA_032191745.1. Classification (NCBI taxonomy): domain Eukaryota; kingdom Viridiplantae; phylum Streptophyta; class Pinopsida; order Pinales; family Pinaceae; genus Picea; species Picea mariana. Next base: position 609,493 of record JASDQU010102578.1, on the reverse strand, counting down.
TCTGTACAGCTACCTAGAAATCTGTGCCAACTTATACAAGTCAATTCTAGGAATTAAATGTTGTACGACTACCTTGGAAAATGTGCCAAAAACACTCAGAAAATACCAACATAATTATTCTCGATTTCTGTGCAATTAAAACAGTAGTACGAACTATACGAAATCCGTATAGTATGGCCTGTTAAAAATTGTTGTACTTTTCCTCGATTTTCATGCCACCTTTCTGTTGTACGATCACCCAAAAATGCGTATAGTATGACCTTATTAAAGTGTTTTATTTCTCCTTGATTTATGTGCATGTTTTAATGTTGTATGACCTACTCAATCCGTACAGTATGACTTGCAATAAATGTTGTACCTTTGCCTTGAAATGCATGCTAGCCTGTTTCCTCGAAATGCATGCCCTAGCTCTGCAAAAATGACCTCCTTTCTCAAACTCTAATTTCTCTTCTTTTTCTCTCTCAAAAATATTTTTCTACCCAAGAATGGGTGTGCCCTCGTACCCTAGTCGACCTCATGAGGGAAGGTGAAGAGTCATCTCATCCAACAGTTGAGATTAGATGAGATCAATGGTGGAAATAAATTCACTTAAGTCACCCACTTTCCCTAAGTCTCAAAAAGTCACCTTTTAATTTGTCTCTCACAAATTAAATGACTAGTGTCCACATTATGCACTTTCTCACCCCTTAGGTGCCTAGGTGATGATGAACACCTGCCTAGGTACTTTTTAATTATTTTAACAAGGGCGTTGTCCCATTTTTTTACAATTAGAATGTATTAGGACCATGAAGGGGTTAGAGTGTGTATTGTTGAGGTTGTAGTAGATCCTTTCGTTGAGTGAGAGGTCTTTTTAAGTGAATGGTTCGATTTGTGGAGATCGAATGTAATGGGGAAAGAATTGTACAGTGTGCAGCACTAGATTTTGAAAGAATATGAATAAAGAGTAGAAGAGACAACTCTTTGTGAGCATAGCCCAAGAGGGGGTGAACCACGGTATACCTATGTCATGTGTATGGATGTTTGCATTGCTTACTGATATGTTTAAGTTAACAAGCTTTATGATTAATATGTTAAGTGTTAAAGGTTATATTACTGTGCACTAAGGAAAACCTCCTGAAATTTGTAGAACAATAAGTAAATGAATGGCATAGCTAGTGATTAGATCTGAAGCTTATGGTACAGTAGATGGATATCTATCATGGAATATATGCGTCTATAATGGTTAATGAAGTATTTTTAGAATATTAGTTTGTTATTGGTATAAACTAAGATCTGATGATGGTCTGAGGGCTAACAAGAAATAAATCTAATTCCTTTGAGAGATAAACACATCCGATCCCAGGGTTGTAGATATATGAGTCCTGCAACAACCCATTGAATCCATCTTGGGTGAGAATGCACAATGCAATTTGTGAGTTGTGTTTCCTTTTGGTATCCTGGAGGGACAATGTTCAAAGGGTTGTTGGTAATCCTGTAATTAGAACTTGGGTCATCTCATAAGTAAACCAACAATGATTATGTTGCCGGTTGGAACTCAGAAAATTAGATTGAGAGGGATGTATCACACAGTATAGAGCGAGGGCTTGAGAAAGAAGATGTTTTTAGGTTGGAACCCCATGAAAGAGGAGATTGAAATATGGTTGACACTTCAGGAACTAGAGTTTTCCCACAAAGATAATAGAATCTTTAGGTTTAAGCCAGGACATTCTTTGAAAAGATATGTATTCAGTGAAATACACGAGAGTTTATTTAGTGATTTTCACACACTATTGCGAGAGTGGATAACATGGGTGAAATATACCCATTCAAAAAATAGAGTTATATCAGTGGAGTGGACAGAAGAAATTATCGTGCAATTGAAAAGGGTGAATAACAAATTCACAAGTGCAGTAGATTTCTGGCCAGACAATATTATAGTGGGGTATATCATTGAGTTCGCAATAGATACATCAAGGTCGTACAATATAGTAGAGAAGGAGTTTCTTAAGGGTACAAGGTGAAGCTACATCATATCGTTGTACACTTCGATCAAGACATTATTGCATGATAAAGGGGTATTAATGATAACTTCAGAAAACTAAACTACCTTGTGTGCATGGGGGATTTAGGGGAAACTTGAGGAAGTTCTGAGATGGAGGGGGAAATGAATAGAGAAGAGCGTAGAAAATATAAATATCCCATTATGATGGATCAAGAGGATATCCAGGAAATTATGTAGAAGGTAGGAACGACGCGCAGTGGCATACCCTACCAATAGTATCTTAATAGGAAGAAAAGAGCAGTAGCCGAGAGGAAAGGCTTGGAGAGTGATGAAGAAGAGGTAGAGGATCTTTGTGCTATGGAGAAAATTGAAGAAATATTGTGTGCCACATATGAAAGAAAGACTAGAGGAGAAATATTTAATTAGGAATAAGATACCCCTGTCTAGATCTGAACCAGTGTAGAACCTACAAACCCATGTATGATTAACACATTAGAAAAGAAACAATTGTTTAGAGAATCGGTAACTAACGGTCAAAGGAAGCTAGGATATCATAATATAAGTGAGGGTACAAGTGGAAGTACTAGTAGAAATACTAGTGGGATTTCAATTCCTAACAAAAGTACATAGATAGTAGTACTGCACGGAGCAGGTACAACACATTCCAAAATGGAAGGGTAGATCCAACGATAAGATTAGCAGAGTTTCATGGGGATGGATCAGAAGAACCAAAGAAGCACCTATTTGTGTGTGAGTAAATATGGGAGGAAAAAAGAGTCACTGATGAGGCAGAAAAAGTATCATATATAGAAATGACATTCATAAATTATATGTTGGATTTGTATATGCGTCTAGTAGTAAAAAATCCACAGGGTGAGTTGGGAACAATAGAAGAGATCAAGAAGGCATTGATCATGGAGTTTCATAGGAAAAAATTAGAGGATCATTTTATGAATGATATGATTGAGGTTAGACAAAAACCAGGATAATTTGTATGGAACATCGATCAAAAGTTCAAGACATTTAAGGGTAGACTAAAGTATCCAATTTCTGACATGCAACACAAACATTTGTTTATAAACTCTATGTTACCACACTTCAAATATCCACTGAGACAACCGAAATTTAAAAAACAAGTAGAGGCACTACAAGCAATGATGCCGTTAGAAGAGAATCAGTATAAGAAAACAAATCGAGCTATAGAGGAGCTGAAGGAATACCTGAAGAACTTGACAGTGCAATTAAATCAGAATAAAAGTAGGGAAAAAAGAGAAGTAGTGTTGTGTACGCTGTGCAGATCATAAGGAGATCACAATAACAACTTTCCAACATTTTCATAGTACCTGGGGGCAGGGCTGAAAAATACATTGCCTACAAGAGGGCCTTGATGTGAAATATGAAAGACACATGGTCATGATCATTATCACTTCCCTATGATGAAGAAGTACAAGACATAATTGAAGAGTACTTTCTGTAACTTTTGTAAATCAGTGGGGAATGAATACAAAAATTGTTGAACTCCGGAGTTAATGAAGGAAAGAACCTCAGATGCATACATGATGTAGGATAAGTTGATGACAGAATAGACTATGCCATAGTTTATCAATATGCATCAATTTCAAGTGATGTCAGAGTTTCAACAACGTCTACATTATAATCAAGAAGCACAATATCATCAACAAAACATGATTCCACAGGGGGACAGAGGAGGATTCATAGGAAGAGGAAGAAGAGGAATGGGTAGAGGAATAGGTCCTATTATCTGCAATACTTGTCAGAAACAAGGTCACTATGTCATACATTGTTCTCAACTAGCACAAACATGTATGTATTGTCATGCAGTAGATCACATGGCAGAAGATTTCTTGAATTTAATGACAAAGATACAGGAGAAGAGGAATCTAAATAACCAGAATGTTCAGTGGATTGGTGCAGAAATAAGAGATCCCAAGAGGAACATCAATATAGTGACTAGAGGAGGAGTGAATACAGGAGAAGATGAACATGATAAGAAGAAGGAATCTCAGTGTTGGATTCAGAAAAACACTCAGCCACAACAACAGTTTGATGCAAAGAAGGTGTTAGCACAAATTCTTGCAAGGGCCTGTTTTCTCTCCAAGATTCAATCCCGTGGTGTAGATGCAAAGAAATGGGGTTTGAAAACCCATCAAATGCATTCTAGTCCAAGGTCACATCCATGAGTGCAATACGAAGTGCACAAAAAATCCATTTTGGGTTGAAAATGCAAGCAGGAGAGCGGCTCCAATATTCAACGATGAGGATCAATCAATGAAGCAGATCGATGGTTAGTGGGTAATTGTGGTCAATAGAGTTGCACTAGGTTTAGCGCAAGGGATAACGCTTATACTATCGAAATGATCTAGGCTATTTGATCAAGGTGGCGCACATGGTGCGTGATTAGGCTCTATCACCTCTTTGCACATCATAACTTTGAAGAGCAAGGATCAACTCCATCCCATCCCCGAAACACAAAGTGCTGAGGGCATCCAGGACCCAGGCCCACAGTCTCGTCAAATTGATCCAGGCTATCCGATCAAGGACGAACACGTGGTGCATGATTAGGCTCTATCACCTCTTCACACATTGCGACATTGACGAACAAGGACCAGCCTTCTCCCAGCCGCGAAACGCGAGATGAGAAGGCGTCTAGGACCCGAGCCCACAGCATCACTGAAGATGTTTAAGGTCATCCAATCAAAGAGGGACATGTGGCACATGATTGGGATCTATCGCTGCTTTGCCTATTGTGACTTTCAAGAGCAACGAGCAGCTCCCTCCCATCCATGAAACGCGAAGTGTCGAAGGTGCCTTTGGGTGCGGGCCCACGGTCATAGCACTGGGTGATACAGAAAAGGGACAAAGAAAATGAGGGACGTGGAGCCAATGTGTTCAAGGAAAAATGATCATGGCCATCAGTTTTAAGGATGATCCAATCCTTGATCCTAGAAGGCTGTTCCAGGAGATTGGGAACCAATAAATTTGAAGGTAGCGGAAGTAGAAATCCCCGAAAGAAGAAATGCCTAAGCACCCTTGGAGAGAGGCGCTAGGTCATGGCCCTGGGTTACAATGAGGGTGGTGCCAGAAGAAANNATTGGGAGCCCTGGAGCAATCAGCCTGTGGTACCCTTCTGTGCAGGTCCCCCCTACAAGAGCCATGTTGAGTTAAGGTGGCGTCTGACGAAGGATTTTTGTCCAAGTTTGACTGAAGATACGCCATGCCTTGGAGGTCTGAGAACGCCTCTGTTGGGTGAATTTTTCTAAGTATATGTACTCAGTTTTTCTATTTTTGTAAAGATCGATGGTTGAGCTAGGGTCCCGATTGTAAAAGTTTTAACAAAGCACTGGTTGCTCTGATTATGTATTGGCACTTGAAACTTCTTTCCTTATGAATGTCAACTTCTTTCCATCTCTTTGTTTACACTGTGTTAGAACAACTCGGAATTGGAGGATCCAGTTGAGTTGCGCTGTTATAGGATGATGTATGTTCGATCACTGTAATAGTTTCATTGTTTCTAATCAGTTCTTGTATTTTCTCGACGCTGAATGATTTGGAATTGGAGGATCCAGTCAAGTCACCCTTCAGTTCCCTGAAGCTCAGAACCAAGAAGATCTTCTATTCTGAGTTTTTCTTCCTCAAGTTGTTGAAAGGCCTGATGCCCGAGGCATTCTCCCTCACTCATCTCACTAAGTCTTCCATCTGCCCATTTTACAATCAACTCATTGACGGAAGTTAGATCAAGACCTCCTTTGTTCTTTACATACCAGGCCTGGTCCTTGAGTTAGAGTGATACCTTCTTGGGTCTCTACCCATTCGATCACCCATTAAATTTATCGTGAAATAAATTGATGGGCGTTGGGCTCTGCTTCTGTCGCAATCCAGGAGTGACTTCCAACACCAACATTTCTGTCGTCGTTGTCGGGGACGAAGTTGAAGATTTTCCCTGGGATTAAACGACATTGAGCCTCTAATTCTGGAGGTTCATCAGGCATCAAAGCCCTTAAAGATTTCTACTGTGCACCTGGCGACTCCACTGTGGTGACTCCAAGGTTTCCACATCACTGCTTCAGCTGCGACTACTTTAGTGCACCTGAAAGCCGACCCCAAGGATCTTTCTCGAGAAGGTTTCAGTAGCTACTTTCTTAGCTTGAGAAGTTCCCTTGGGTAATGACAACGTTAAGATCTAGCCTTTGATGGTGAACAAAGGCCAGACACATTCTAAGTTGCCTATGTTTCTCCTGGTGACTCCATGATTCGAGGATCAATTGGCGACTCCATTGGTTCGATATGGAGAAAATCCTAGCTCGGAGGTTTGCTCCTTTTAATTTTTTTGCTATTCCCATCTTTCCTAATGATGTCCCTTCTCTGAATGAATGGAGAAATTATTTGCCCAGATTTAGAGAGAGTGAAGAGGAAAACCCTACTCAGCACCTCAGTGAGTTTCATGAACTCATGCATCAATGGGAGATACATCATGAGGATGTATTACTAAAAATTTTCATGTTCTCGTTAGCAGGGGATGCTCATAAATGGTATCATTCTTTAACACCTGCTAGCATTTCTTCACTCAGTGAATTCCATGCAACTTTCACCACCTATTGTCAGAATATTTTTCATAACTGTTGTGAGGGATACAACAACTGTATACAATATGGAGATGTTTCTTACGAAGGCTGTGAGGATGATCCCGATGACTTGGATAAGAAATCAGTCCTTTCTCATCCCCATTAGTTTGCATCAGAGGAAGGTTATGAGAATGATGAAAATCCCGAGGAGGAAGAAGCCTTTGTGGAACAGGACTATTCTCTTTTCCTGCATGAGATTTCCCATGATGTATTTACATTTGGGGTCGAAATGGAAGATCGGGAGATCATTCCATTTTTGACAGATGGAGGAGTTTTGTTCTCACCCAGTTTTGAAGATTATTTAGAGGAGGAGCAACAGAGTCCCACATCACTATTTGCTAACCATAGGAGCATCCAGCCTATATATGACAGCTACGAATAAGATTCTGAGCTAGATATGCAGGATTTCCAAGAGCAGATTGCGGAGTCTTATCCTCTGTTCATTAACAAAAATTATTATGAGGAAATTAGCCACCCTGAGCAGCATTTGGAAGAGAAGAGCTTTCCCATGGGTCTTGTTTATGACGATTGTGAATCTGACTCTAGGGAGAGCCAAAGAGAAGAGATAGAAGAGTAGTTAAGGGCACATTTTATTCCAAAGCTAGTCAGTGAGCAACCACAGCCTAAGATCATACAGCCTACGTCAGTTGTCCACCCACCGATGCTTACCAGAGATATTCAACCATGCGTGAACAACCGTGTAACAAAGGAGGCTTCTTGTCACCCATTTTTTGGAGTTTTCCACTGGTCCTATGAGCTTGCGAAGGAATACATGGAGTTGTATTTCCTGCACAACTTGGAGCCGCCCTATATCCTGTCAACTTCATCCTGTGAGGAGAAGTTGAAAAGTGTGGCCATTCTGTTGTCACGGTTACACCATCTGTTTTTACCAATCATTGACAGAGTGAAGGATCTTCCCTTCATGAAGTTACTTGATTGGCTATGGTGGAAATTTGCTTTCACCTAGCAACCTGTACATAGTATATTAGTTTAGGATTGTACATAAATAAGCTCTTTGAGCATACTTGTTTGTCTTGTTTTGTTTTTACTTTTCGACCTGTATTTCCAGTAGGGTGTTTTGAGATTAACTCCATAGCCCAATAGCCAAGCACTAAATCTGCAAAATGAGTTCTTAGAGCATCGTAGGGATGCCTCTATCCCCCATGGAGCCTAATGTTAGAGCAAATTCTTGCAAGGGGGTGTTTTCTCTACATGATTCGAGCCCGTGGTGTAGATGAGAAGAAATGGGGTTTCAAAACCCATCAAATGTGTTCTAGTCCAAGGTCATAGCCATGAGCGCAATAAGAAGTGCACAAAAAATCCATTTCGGGTTGAAAATGCAAGCAGGCGAGCGGCTTCAGTATTCAACGATGAGGATCAATCGATGAAGCAGATCGACGGTCGGCGGGTAATTGCAGTCAATAGAGTTACGCTAGGTTTAGCGCAAGGGATAATGATTATACCACTGAAATGATCTAGGCCATCCGATCAAGGTGGGGCACGTGGTGCGTGATTAGGCTCTATCGCCTCTTCACGCATCATGACTTTGAAGAGCAAGGATCAACTCCATCCCATCCCTGAAACATGAAGTGCCGAGGGCATCCAGAACCCGGGCCCACAGTCTCTCTGAAATGATCTAGGCCGTCTGATCGAGGGACACGTGGTGTGCGATTAGGCTCTATCACCTCTTCGTGCATCATGACTTTGAAGAACAAGGACCAGCCTGCTCCTAGCCATGAATGATTTTAGGGGCTAAATTTCACTCATGGGCTAATTTTTCATGTTTTTTCCAAAAACAATATTCTCTATTTTAAAAATGATTCGCCCAAATTCTATAGGATCAAATTATTTTACCTTAAAAGTCACCAAAACTTTATAAAAAATATATAAAATCCTTAGAAATTTGAATATTTTTACAAAAATATCGCCAAACATTTATAGTTGGCATATGAAGGATTAGTAAGATTCGTCAAGGTTTCTACATTTTAAAATAAATTTCCATCCTTAAAATCATCCCTGCTCCTAGCCGCGAAATGCAAGATGCGAAGCGTCCAAGACCCGGGCCAACAACATCATCGAATATATTCAGGGCCATCCGATCAAAGAGGGACACATGGTGCACGATTGGGCTCTATCGCCACTTCACCTATCGTGAATTTGAAGAGCAAGGATTAGCTCCCTCCCATCCATGAAACACGAAGTGCCAAAGGCACCTCTGGGTGCGGGCCCACAGTCATAGCACTTGGTCGTACGGAAAAGGAACAAAGAATATGAGGGATGTGGAGCCAATGTGTTCAAGGAAAAATGATCGTGGCCATTAGTTTTAAATCCGATCCAACCGTTGATCCTAGAGGGTCGTTTCGCGAGATTGGGCACCAGGAAATTTGAATACAGGGGAAGTAGAAATCCCCGAAAGAAGAAATGCCTAAGAACCCTTGGAGATAGGTGCCAGGTCATGGTCCTGGGTTACATTGAGGGTGGTGCCAGAAGAAAGGGAGGCTAGCCTCCGAGCCTTAGAGAGCAAGCACGAGGTCTTCTCCTGAGGGTATCGTCTCGGCCACTCCCTGGGGAATCAGTAAATGAAAATTGAGTAGGTAGGTGAAACCTCAGCTTGAGCCATAAATGGAAGGTATGA
>JASDQU010102578.1:588136-600145 GCA_032191745.1 Picea mariana | reverse complement strand
TGGTGTCTGACGAAGGATTTTCGTCCAGGTTTGACTGAAGAGATGCCATGCCTTGGAGGTCTGAGCACACCTCCGTTGGGTGAATTTTTCTAAGTATATGTACTCAGTTTTTATATTTTTGTAAAGATCGATGGCTGAGCTAGGCTCCCGATTGTAAAAGTTTTAACAAAGCACTGGTTGCTCTGATTATGTATTGGCACTTGAGACTTCTTTCCTTATGAATGTCAGCTTCTTTCCATCTCTTTGTTTACACTGTGTTAGAACAGCTCATAATTGGAGGATCCAGTCTAGTTGCACTGTTATAGGATGATGTATGTTGGATCACTGTAATAGTTGCATTGTTTCTAATCAGTTGTTGTATTTTCTCAACGCTGAATGATTTGGAATTGGAGGATCCAGTCAAGTCACCCTTCAGTTCCCCAAAACTTAGAACCAATAAGATCTTGTATTCTGATTTTTTCTTCCTCAAGCTGCTGAAAGGCCTGATGCTCAAGGCAGTCTTGCTCACTCATCTCACTAAGTCTTCCATCTTCCCATTTTACAATCAACTCACTGACGGAAGTTAGATCAAGACCTCCTTTGTTCTTTACATACCAGGCCTGGTCCCTGAGTTAGACTGATACCTTCTTGGGTCTCTACCCATTCGATCACCCATTAAATTTATCGTGACATAAACTGATGGGCATTGGGCTCTGCTCCTATCACAATCCAAGAGTTACTTCCAACGCCAGCAGAAGGAAAAGGAAAACTTGAAGGAATCAAAGAAGGAGTTTTGAGAGGAGAATGAAGCCTCCACATCAAACACTACATAGAGGTATGATACTCCTATTTTTTTATATTCCTTAGTCTTTGAATCATAAATACAAAGGAGAGAAAACAAAGAAAGTAAGTAACTTAAGGAATTTCCTGGAATCTTTCTTTAAATTACTTAATGATAAGAATTCCATGGAGTTGTTTAAAAATATGATTGAGAAATATAGCATAGAAGAAAGGATATGAACAAAACCAAAGAAGAATAATCTAGTCCATAAAAATAAAATAACTATCAGAGAGTTTAGATTGAATGCAAATATAGGAGACATTAATATGGGAAATGTTATCCTAGACTTAGGATCAGATGTCAACATTTTTCCAAAGAAGACTTGGGAAACAATGGGAGAACCTACACTAGGGTATTCCAATATCCAATTGAAGCTATCGAACCAACAGAGAGTGATTCCCATAGGTAGATTGAAGAATAAAAGAGTGTATCTATATGGTGTGTGCACCACAATAGACTTTGAAGTAATGGATATGGTGGATGAGTTTATACCATTTCCAACACTATTGGGAATTGATTGGGACTTTGATAATCAGGCCATAATTAAATTAAAGACTAGAAATATGATATTTGAAGCTGGGAATTTTAGGTTAGTAGCACCTTTACATCCCTCATATGTTGAAAGATATGTAGAACCTGCACCTGACAATGTTCTAGAGGATGATGTAAACCAGATGTATAGAACTACTACGCGAGAGGAAGACTATGTGAATCCAACTGCATATGTAGTACTCAGTTGGAGGAGTATCAATTCTGGCATGTTAGATTCATATAGTGGAGTAGAAAACTAGCAGAAAAAATTGCATGAAGTCTCTACTAGGAGGTGCGCCATAGTTACGCACGCAGAAAGATCGGTTGGGACAAAAGTAAGACAGTTTCCCATATTTACTAAAGAGCAATGTTTAGAAAACTTTCTGATAGAGTTTGAATCAAAGGTTTTGGATAGCTATAGATTATTAGTGTTGGATTTATCATTGATAGACACACCTACACGATGGTGGGGTGCACATAAGGAGGTAATTCATGACTGGTATTAGTGTAATTGACTGATGCACATAATATTTGGGAGGAGTTAGCAGGACAGACCCTTTCAAAAGTATGATGGAAGAGGGAACTCAAGACATCACATAAATTATTGTGTCACTAACTGGAAATTGGTACCACCAGGGGAATGGAAGCATTATTTTATTCATACATTAGAAGAAATACCAAGTAATCGGTACAAAGAGCAGGAACTACACAGAGAAACTGTGAGTTGGGGCGCAGTGCAACAAAACTTTATTAACACTTTTTCATTTGAAAGTGAGAATCCATGGTTGGATCTAGAATTACAAATGATAAAAAAGAAGATATTTGAAGAGTATGGGGTAGATATAGTAACAATAGACAGAGATTACAGAAAATAAACACTTGAACAGTTAGTTTAGTCTTATCAGGTCACAGAAGATGAGGAAGTAGAAGACAACCCATGTGCCATACATATAGTAGAAGGGGAATGGGAAAGAGGGTTGGAAGGACCCTAGTTACAATAAAAAGAGTTCACTACACATATGAATATTAAGATGGTCAATATTGCAACTAAAGAGAAGCCGAAGATAGCCAACATTGGATATTATTGGGACAATGAGACAATGGAAAAGATAACTAAATTACTACGTGAGTATAGTGACTTATTCCAAGCCACATTTTCAAAGATGAAAAGGGTAGTAGGAGAAATTGGAGAAATGAAGATACCCCTCAGACCAGATGCAAGAACAGTTAGACATAGACCATATAGATTAAACCCTATCTATAAGTAGAAGGTGAAGGCATAAATTTACATAATTCTAGAATCAGGAATCATAGAGCCTGTGGAAGAATCAGAATGGACAAGTCCAATGGTGGTCCAGGAAAAAAATACTGGAGGGATTAGGATATGTTTGGATATGAGAAAATTAAATGATGCATGCCTACATGATCCTTTTCCTACTCCATTTACATATGAGGTTTTAGAGAATGTGGGAAGATAGGAAGTATACTCTTTCACAGATGGATTTTTAGGTTACCGTCAGATCATAATTGCTCCAGAGGATAGGTACAAATTCACATTTGTAACAGAGTGAGGGTCATATCAGTACACAATAATGCCATTTGGTTTAAGAAATGCACTAACAATATTTTCCAGAGTAGTAGTAGTTGCATTCAAGGATTTTATACATAAATATTTAAAAGTTTATCTAGAAGATTGGACAGTATTCGGTTTATTGAAGGACCATGTAGAAATTTTGAGGTTAATGTTAGAGAGATGTAGGCAATTTCATATTTCCTTGAACATTAAGAAATGTATATTCATTACACCATTTGGAATCCTACTTGGACACGTTGTATGCAAACATGGCTTGATAGTAGACCCTTCAATTTTTATTTTTTTTCAACTTACCACCACCAAAGTCAGTGCAGCAGTTGAGAAAAACATTGGGACACACATGGTACTATAGGAAATTCATAAAGGGCTATGCAAAGATTACTATTCCCATAAAGAATTTACTAAAGAAAGACATAAGGTTTTAGTGGAATGATGAATGCCATGAGAGCTGGGACACACTGAAAGAAAAGATGGCGACAACACCAATTTTGAGCTTTCTAGATTGGACAAAAGAATTTCATGTGGATGTGGACGCTTCATCCATTGCACTTGGAGCAGTTTTGGCATAGGCAAGTGAAGGAGACATTCATCACCCAATATATTTAGCTAGTAGAAAGTTATCTGAGTCTGATTAGAACTATAATACTACAGAAAGGGGAGGTTTGGATATGGTATATGCCTTACAAAAGTTCAGACATTAATTATTGGGTCAACATTTTAATATGTTTACAGAACATTCCACATTTAAATACCTAGTTAACAAGCCAGTGTTTGGGGGGACTATTTGTAGATGGTTGTTATTCTTTCAAGAATTTGATTTTGAAATCATAGTAAAACCTGGGGAGATGAATGCAGGACCAAATGATTTGTCAAGAATTACTAATGGAGAGGAGCCAAGGAACTTGGTGGAGAATTTTCCTGATGATAAATTATTTTCTATTCATATCGTTGATGATCATTTTGTTGGCATTGTTGGATTTTTTAGCATAGGAATGAATCCCAAGGAATTTAATGTCGCATAGAAAAAACAATTGGTATTTCATGCTGTTGACTATCAGTTGATTGCAGGTCATTTATACAAGTTAGGTCTAGATGGAATTCTGAGAAGATGTGTGATGGAGCATGAACTCTCCATGGTGTTAGAAGAGGCACATGAAGGCATAGATAGACGGAAATATGCAGGAAATACTACAACACAAAAGGTGATGCGCGTAGGATTATGGTGTCGTACAGTTCATAAGGATGCAAAGGAATATTGTCAGACCTATGATGTCTATCAAAGGGTGGGAAACACATATAGGAGGGATGAAATTCCACTTATTCCCCAAGTAAATTTAGAGGTTTTTGATAAATGGGATGTTTATTTCATTGGACCCACTAACCTGCCAACAAGGAGATCAAGAGCCAGATACATCATCACTACGAAAAAATACTTAACTAGATGGGAAGAAGTAGCCCTATTGAAGGACTGCAATGCAAAAATGACAACGTGGTTTCTCTTTGCGAACATGGTGACCATATTTGGATTTCATAGAATTTTTTTGAGTGATCAGGGAACCCATTTCATTAACATTAAAATCAAAGCTATGAGATAAGAATTCGAGAAACATCATTAGAAGACCACACCTTACCATCCCCAAGAAAATGGTACAGTAGAATCTTTTAAGAATATTGTAGAGAATGCTTTGACAAAGATTTGAAAAGTGAATAGGGACGATTGGGATTTGAAGGTATCAACAGTATTATGGGATTATAGGACTACATGCAAGAATATTACAGGATAGACACCATTCAGACTAGTGTATGGGCAGGAAGTAGTGGTGCCATTGGATTATTTAGTACCTAATGCAGGAGCATCGTAAGCATCCATCCAAGTGAGCATAAAGGCATAAGACAACTGGAAAAGCACAACACACATTTTACACATTTTGAAATATTTTGAAAATTTAATGAGCGGATATTAATGTAATAGATAGGGGGAGCGTACTTGCATTTATATCTAAATGTTGTAATTAGATCTTGAGTGATTTTCTCTCATATGTTGAATGTAATGGGAATTTATGTCCGTTTAATGAAAGTAGGTAGATTTGTTTTTAATAGATTAGACAGTTTAGAAGTGTAGGAGGGAAAATGAATATAGAGACCCTCATCCTTGTATCAGTATTAGAGAAAAGGAAAATAAGAGAGGAGGAGAATTATCAACATATAGAATTCATAAGCTGTTGATCTGTAGCAGAGAGCTGTAGAGAAGAACCCATCTATAGGAGAACTTGAGTTGATATATGAAGCTTTGACTCAAATTTCATGGTGTTATGATGCTTATTGTTTACATTTGTTGAATGGTATGTTTACAGTTGTTTTATTTTCTCTATTATGCATTTTTCTCAATGCTAGGTCGTGCGTATCATTTCATGGTGAGTGTATGAAATCTGAGAGAGAAGAAGAATGAATTTCAATTGTTTCTCTCCCTGAGAGTTCCTGCAAGGAGTGTAATGAACGTTCGCAAGCTTTGCTTTGAAAGGAGTCTAATTTTTATCTCATAAAGCTCAGGAGAGATATCATTGTTCTCATAACCAACATAAGCGCAGGTGAAGCGCAGAGTCATGCAAGGTGTGAGTAGGCTAGTTGAAGCCTTAGAACTTATTAACTAATGTGAAGGTTGAAGGACTACTATTGCAAAGAGTGCACAGAGTCGAGGACTCAAATAGCTAGAGGTTATTTGAAAGGTTTCCGCAAGGAGTGCGAGCAAGATTCCTCTTGGAGACTTGAATTAGGAAGTGAAATCTCAGGAGGGATAGTACCTTTGAAGTGTTCAAAGGAGGTGGAGATTGAAATCGTCTCGCAGAAGTTAAGTTCAGGATGAAGGATGCCAAGTCATTTTGGCCAGAGATCCTTGAGAAGAGTGGACAAACGGTGAGAAACATTCATGAAGGAAGTGCAAAGTTGTGAGAGTTGTTGGATCTTGCAGAGTCTCAAGGTGGTTAGAGGCCAGTGAAACCCATCACCNTCAACCCAGATCGTTGGATCATTTTTTGAATTTGGGGTTCGTGACTTCGGAGGGAAGACCAAATTATTGGTTTCACGAACTTTCGAGTTGCGAGGAGTAGGGAAGGAGATCCATACCATTGGATCCAAGCTATGGGAGAACCATTGGATCAGAACCCCACGGGCTATCGTGTATCAGGGGGGGCTCGGAGGTTGAAAGAATTTCTTTTGACCACAAAGTCGCAAAGTGCCGAGGGCTCATGTGAATATGTGGCACATTACTTAAGTGGGGACCACGTGGTTGACAAGTGGCGTAACAAAAAATGCCTAGAGAAAAGTGTAAGAAGTGACAGGTGGCGTGTACTCATCGCATTGAAGGAGTCAACTCATTGTTGAGCTATCACATCTCAGGGTTTCGCAAATGAGGAACATGAGGCTCAACACTCCAACTCATGAAGTCACGAGTTGGGAGTAGTGTGAAAAGGGATTCAACCATCGCTGACTTTCGCGTCTTGAAGTTTCGTAAAGGACGAGTACGAAGGTTCAACCCTCCAAATCGCGAAGTCATGAGCTACGAGTGGTGCTAGTGCTTATCCCTAGTCAACGATTACGCATGGACGGTGCTAACAAGGAGGAGCCATACCCCATCACATCTTAGGTATCAATGTTTGGTGAAGAGGAGTCGAGGGTCTTCGACTCATGAACACACAAGATGCGAAAGGTGCTTGTGTAAGGGCAAGGTCGTGGTCGCTTGGAGAAGGTGAATCTTGCGCCTGGTGTCAAGTTGCATAGGGCAGGTTTCATAAAGGACCTGTGGATTCGTTGAAGGTTCCAGTAGGGAATCAAAGGAGATACTTCGAATCGAGAAGAATCTAGATCGATACTGAGCGGATCTTGGCCCGACGGTCGAGGGTCTACGTGATTTGGTATCAGAGCATAGAACAAATTCTTTGCTTTCTGTAGCAGAGAGAAGGGAGAAATGTTATAACCATGCCGTTGAGAAGAAGAGACAGGAAATTACCTAATCCAACAGTGGAAAGGGAAATGCATGAATTATGTGCCATACTTGATGCTATGGAGACAACACAGAGGCGCACAGTTGATGCTGGGGATATCAGTGAAGCTGAAAGTGAAAATGAAGTTGAATACGAAGAAGTTGCAGTCGAAGATGATGCAGAAGAATGGATATTCAGGGTTGTTGCGAGGATAGGTGTCAGAGAAAAAACGGACATTCCAGTGTACAAAGGAAACTTGGATGTTGAAGAAATTCTAGACTAGATTAGAGCTCTAGATGAATACTTTGACTATGAGGATGTAGAGGAAGAAAAGAAAGTCCAACATGTCATTACTAGACTTAAAGGGCATGCAGAACTATGGTGGGATGAACTGCAAGCTGACAGACGCTGCAAGGGCAATCAAAAAATCAAAAGTTGGGATAGATTGGTTGCAAATATGAAAGCCAAATTTATACCCAAGAATTATCAAATCACTCTATTTCGGAGGATGCGGAATTTGAGACAGAAGTTGGGGTCAGTGAAAGAATACACTGAAGAATTCTACAGGACAAACATTAGAGTAGGTCATCGGGAAAGCGATGATGAAAAAGTTTCCAGGTACATGAATGGTCTGCGATATGACATTCAAGATGAGATGAGCATGATGACCATTTGAAATGTGGAAGATGCTTATCAGATAGCTCTGAAAGTTGAAGAGAAGATGAGCTGGAAGCAAGGTCAAAGAGGCCGAGGTATAAGTCAAGCCAGAGGAAAAATAATTACCCAAGACATAACTCAAAAACCCAAAGAAGAGGGGAAGAAACCTCAAACTCAACCTGAGAGAGGAGGAAGCTCACAAGGGAGGCAGTATGCTAATAGAAATACTTTTCCTCGAGCCAGAGGAAGAGGAAGAGGTAGAGGAGGTGAAGTAAAATGCTTTGTTTGTGGAAAAATAGGACATAAATCCTATGAGTGTCCAAATAAGAAGAAATATAGTGATGAAACTCACATTGTCGAAGCTCAAGGATAGAATGTTGAGGCAGAAGACACTGAGGGAAGAAGATCTTTGATGATACAAAAAGTTCTCTTGAATTTGGAGAAGCAGGCAGAGAACCCAGCCCAAAGAAACAATATGTTTAGGACTACTTGCAAAACTAAAGATAGAGTATGCAAGGTCATAGTGGACAATGGTAGCACAAACAATCTAGTATCTACAGATATGGTAGAAAAGATAGAGTTGGAGACTGTTGTACATCCAAACCCATACAGAGTTTTGTGGATACAAAAAGGACATCAAGTAAATGTCACTAAACAATGTTTAGTTGGATTTAAAATAGGAGGATATAAAGATGAAATATTATGTGATGTCATTCCCATGGATGTTTGTCATCTATTGCTGGGTAGACCATGGAAATATGAGAAAAATGTGATTCATGATGGGAGAAAGAACACGTATACCCTGGAGAAAAATGGTAGGACACACATGTTGCTGCCGATTAAAAATGAAGAGGTGAAAACAGAGATGAACAACAATGTACTTCTCATGAGTGGGAAGGAACTTCTTCATGAGGTTAAGAAGAAGGAAGACACACAATTTATTGTGGTCAGGAAGCCCAAAATTGTTTTGACTAGTACGAGAATAGATGATTTACCAGAAGAAATCAAAAAGTTGCTAGGAGAGTCTTTTGATATATTAGTGGACGAACTACCTTGTTTGTTGCCACCTATCAGGAGTATAAGCCGTCATATCAATCTCATACATGGATCCAGTTTTTTGAACAAAGCAATGTACAAGTTGATTCCACAAGAAAATGAAGAAGTTAAGAGATAGGTCCAGGACTTAATGGACAAAGGATTGATTCGAGAGAGCTTGAGTCCATGCACTGTTCTGACAGTGCTCAGCCCAAAGAAAGATGGATGCTGGAGAATGTGTACAAACTCAAGGGAAATCAATAATATTACCATCAGATACAGATTCCCATTGCCAAGGATGGATGACTTGATGGATTGCTTGAGTGGGGCAAAGTTATTTTCAAAGATTGATTTGAAAAGCGCATATCATCAGATTAGAATGAGAGAAGGTGATGAATGGAAGACAACATTCAAGACGAATGAGGGACTGTATGAATGGCTTGTCATTCAATTTGGATTAATGAATGTGCCCAGTACTTTCATGAGGTTGATGAACAAAGTCCTGAAGGATTTCAGTGGGAAATTCGTCATTGTATATCTTGATGATATATTGATTTTTAGCAGGACAGAAGCAGAACACTTAAAGCATTTAGCTGCAGTAATGAGGAGATTATAGAAAGATAAATTACTAATTAATGTAAATAAATCATCATTTATGAGGACATATGTCATTTATTAGGGTTTTGTTATCTCTGCAAATGAACTAAAAATGTATCCAAAAAAGGTAATGCGATTAAGAATTGGCCATCACCGAAGAGTGTGTTTGAAGTTCAAAGCTTCCATGGTTTGGCTAGTTTCTACAAGAAATTCATCTCAAATTTCAGTGGAATTAGCACACCAATGATGGATACATTGAAGAAAAGGCATAAATCTTTTCACTGGACAGAGGAAGCAGAGAAGAGTTTCAATCTGCTGAAGAAGAAGATCACTAAGCAGCCAATTCTAATTTTTCCAGATTTCAACAAGACATTCCAGGTTAGGTGTGATGTGAGTGGATTTGCAATTGGAGAAGTCTTGAGCCAAGACGATAGGTCGATCGCATACTTCAGTGAAAAACTAAATGAAGCGAAGATTAAGTACTCCACATATGATAAAGAATTCTATGCAGTCATACAAGCACTGAAGAACTGGAGACATTATTTGGTTCCCAAGGAGCTTGTTTTGTACAATGATAATCACGCTTTACAATTCGTTACTCAACTGGAGAAATTGAACCAAAAACATGCTAAAGGGGTTGAATACATGTAGAATTTTACTTTTGTGATTAAGCATATTTCTGGAACTGCTAACCAAGTTGTTGATGCATTGAGCAGGAAATGTTTGCTTATGCAGGAATTCAGAGTCAAGACTTTGGATTTTGATAACCTCAAAGAAATTTATAGGGATGACCCAGATTTTAAGGAAGCATATGAGGCATATGAGAATCCAATTCTCAGGGACAAAAACCAATGGACCGATTATATGATCCAGGATGGATTGTTATTTAGGGGAAATCAACTATGTATTCCAAAATGCTCTGTGAGGGAGAATTTGTTGAAGGAAAAGCATAGTGGAGGATTGGCCAGACACTTTGGTCATGATAAGACGTTCTCAAAGTTGAATGGCTCATATTTTTGACCAGGGATGAGGACAGATGTTAAGAAATTTGTGAACAGATGAAGAATTTGTCAGCACACAAAAGGAAAAAGGAAGAACATAAGGTTATACCAACCATTACCCATAACTGAAAGGCCATGGGATGCAGTGAGCATGGATTTCATATTAGGGCTGCCAAGGACACAAAGAGGATATGATTCAATCTTTGTCGTTGTAGACATATTTTCAAAGATGGCACATTTCATACCATGCTAGAAAACTAGCGATGCAACTCATAATGTGAACCTATTTTTCAAGGAAGTCATCAGACTTCACGACTTGCCAAAGAGTATAATTTATGATCGAGATGCCAAGTTCGTGGGACATTTCTGGAGGACCTTATGGAAGAAGCTGGGGAAAAACTTGTCTTTTAGCTCAATGTATCATCCTTAGACGGATGGACAGATAAAGGTTGTGAACATAAGCTTTGGAGATTTGTTGAGGAGCTTAGCGACTGAACACCACAGTCAGTGGGATCATATTCTGCCACAGGAGAAATTCGCTTACAATGATTCACTCAACAGAAGCACAAGGTAGAGTCCATTCCATATTGTATATGGATTGCAACCAAGGGGAGTTTCTGAATTGAAAGATTCAAAACAAAATGAAGTCAGAAGTGCTAGTGCAGAGGACTTTGCAGAAGGATTGAAGGAGCTTCACAACCAAGTTAAGGAGCGATTGTAGAGTTTAAGTCAAGAATACAAGTGGAGAGCAGATCAACACAGGTGATAACTTCAATTTGAAGTCGGTGATCTGATTCTTTCACATCTGAGGAAGGAGAGGTTCCCAAGGGGAACGTATAATAAGATAAAGATGAAAAATATTGGACCATGCAAGGTCATAAGAAAATTTGGGGCAAACTCATATGAGATTGAATTACCCAATGGGATTAGAATCTCAACGATATTCAATGTTGTAGATTTGCACCCTTATAGAGTTGAAGAAGTAGGAGCAAAGGATGGACGGAAAGAGGTTCAATGGACGAAACAAATGCCTGTAGCTGAAAATCCACAGATGGAAAGCATAATTGACAAGAGGATTAGCAAAAAGACCAGGAGGAAAGAGTATTTTGAATACTTGGTCAAATGGAAGGGACATCCAGTTGAAGATCCCAAATGGGAGGATGAAGAAAAAATTCATAGGCATGTATAGACCATGCAAGAGCTCATGAACAAGAGTTCATGAAAATTTTCAAGCAAGGGAGTATGATGTAGGAGCATTGTAAGCAGTCAGCCAAGCGAGCATAAAGGCAAAAGACAGCTGGAAATGCACAACACACATTTTGCACATTTTGAAATATTTTGAAAATTTATTGAGCGGATATTAATGTAATAGCTAGGGGGAGCATACTCGCATTTATATCTAAATGTTTTAAGAAGATATTGAGCAATTTTGTCTCATCTGTCAAATGTAATGGGAATTTAAGTCCATTTAAAGAAAGCAGGTAGATTTGGTTTTAATAGATTAGACAGTTTAGAAGCATAGGAGGGAAAACAGATATAGACACCCTCATCCTTGTATTAGTATTAGAAAAAAAGAAAAGAAGAGAGGAGGAGAATTATCAATAGAGAGAATTCATAATATGTTGAGTTGTAGCAAAGAGCTGTAGAGAAGAACCCATGTACAACAACACTTGAGTTAATATATGAAGCTTTGACTCAAATTTCATGGTGTTATGATGCTTACTATTTACATTTGTTGAATGGTATGTTTGCAGTTTTATTTTCTTTGTTATGCATTTGTCTCAATGATAGGTC
>JASDQU010102578.1:570215-581436 GCA_032191745.1 Picea mariana | reverse complement strand
TTAGCATCAGAAGGAGGTATTTTAATTATGAATTTGCTGAGTTATTTTCATGCTGTGGATAAATTTTAATTTCTGCTGAATATTTATGCTTATATGATGGTGAATGAATTATTTATGCAATGAGAAAGGAATTATATGTTTAATTGTATGAATTTTTGGATTTAATTAAATTAGGAACTTTACGCATGGTATCAGAGCTTCGTTCACAATCTAGAGCCTTAAGGGCCTACCTACCGACCCAAAAATTTAAACACTTCTATTTAGTTATGGTGAAACCATGAAACCCTTTAATTAGGTATAAATTTGAGCTCCAGCTCCAGCCCCACCTAACCTACAAACCAAACACACTATGATTTACCTACAAACCAAACACACTATGATTTTTGATTATATATAAACAATATGCACATTGAAATGAAATGGTATAATATTATACAAGGGGAAAATGTTAAATCAAATTTAACAGCTGCTTCAAATAAATCAATTTTAACGCTTTCTTTTAACACAAAGCCTAGCCCCAAGCCAACTTCAAGCGCGAACAATAAAATATATATACATATATATATATATATATATATATATATATATATATATAGGTATTTACAGTATAAAAAAATAAAATATATATATAGTATGGTGTGTGTTCGAAGTGTTCTATTCCATAACACATATCGATTTCATCAACTAAGTCATTTGTCAAGTACAAACCACACAAACCCTAGCACTTATGCTAAGCCTATGAGTCAATTCATTTACAAAATAAGAAATAAATAAAATGAAAAATATTGTTTTTGACTCTAATCATTGAGCCCAATCTCCGATGCATATAACAAAGAGTTAAGCTATATTTTCATTCCAAGTCAAGTCACAAATAAATACTCAAAGCCTAGAACTTAGCACCGAGTTCCTTACCTCTCACCACGAGATCCAATCTATCACATCGATCAAGTCTCAAGTCGAATCAAGCCCTAAGTGACAAACACTAAGCAGGGAGACCACAATGAGCCAAAAATGGCACTACGCGCTCGATTGCTAAAAAAAAATGAAAACTAAATTGGCGCGTTTGCTTTTGATCCCCGATCTCCACCACAACACCGGAGATCAAACTCACATGGAGCACCAACGCACAAAACCATGAGTCGGTAGGTTGTCTCAAAGAAGTCCACAAGCCTACGTCTTCACGCACAATGGGTCTAGCAGCCACAGGATAGTGCCAAGCTCACAGGTGTCACCCTACACAGGGCCAGTCGAAAACTTTTAAAACTCGGCCAAAAAATTTTAAAAAAATAGAAGGTTTGGGCTGATGGGTTTTGAACCTGTGACCTGTAGCCAGAAGGAGCCACATGACCGCATAGTATGCCTCTTCAATAGGTATAGAAAAAAAAATGTATATCAGCTGACAATTTTACGTTTTACATCCTAGGGTTAATGAAGGGATCATATAGGACTGACTCGAACAAAGGAAACTTAAACCAATTCGACCTAGAAAGGCCTGAGGATTCAGGTAAGAAGCTGTAGCCGTGTGTGTGTGATTGGAGAGAAACCAAAACAGAAATAAATAAAAAAAAAAAAAAAAAAAAAAACCCAACATTCCAAGCATTGTTTCTGTAAATCATTATCTATCTGCCAAAGTCGCATTACCAACTACTCGTGCTACTGATAGAACTATTGCCTTTAATGATTATGTGGGCCGATCTATTTCCCTTGATTCCCATGCCTCTTTCTATGAGGATAGATATGTCGGCGTGAATGAGAGCGTAGCTTCCTTGACTGCAAGATAAAACCGATAGCCTAAAGCAAGTCAAAAAAAAAAACCATATTCTAATTTACAAGGGCAAATTACTTACAATGGCAAAGTTATATGTAGATATGTGAGTCCAAGTGAAGCAAAATATCCATCGACCACCCGTGCAACACATTTTACCCTGATGAACAAACTATTGGAGACAGTGTTAGGAATTACTGTATTATTACTTAGAAAAACTCTTTCCATCATCATCCGCTACAAGAAAACAACACACAGAAGACCATCCATTTAATTTGGGGTTGATTAATCCGAACAGGATGCAAGAGATATGTTGGAGCCACGATAGATATGTTAGCTTTCTGTGCTTATGTAGACAGGGAGGAGCCGCATTAGCCAGTGCACATAGTTGGAGAACATTTCTTTCTGGTGATAGGGATATGCATAGGTACAAAAATAATTAGCAAAATCGGCAACCTTGTCCACCACAACGACTCCTCCAGCTTTGGCAGCCGGCAAAGCCTGCTACTGCTGCTCTTCAAACCCATTTGCAGTCTCACTCATTGTGCACAAAATCAATCAAATAATCTTTGAGGTTGTATTTATGCCCAATCAGGGACTAACCCAACTGCAAAAAAAAAAAATAAAAAAAATCGAGAGGCTTTCACACAAAGAAGTAAACTGAAGAATGAAATCTTGGTATGAATGGATAGATATATCCGTGAATCTGAAAAACCTCTTGATGACCAAGGGTAGAGAAGAAGAACTAGTGTGTCAGTTCACGTTTAGGACTGGGCCTCGGTGTAGCATCCGACCTCTGCGTCTCAGTCCCTATGGAGAAGTAGATTTCTTTAAAAAAAAAAAACAAAGTGCCTAGACCCCATGCATCAAGTCGCATGAAGGAGGATTCAAAACCGTGGTGCCCAAGACAAATTTACCAAAGAAGAACCGAACGCCCAAGCACCGAGCTAAATGGGAAAACCCTTACCAAAGTGAGAGAAGGCCATGGCGGCTGATCGCGTAACCAGAAACCTCACAAGAAGAAATAATAAGGAAAAGAGGAATTAGGGTTAAGAAATAGTTTAGGGTTTAGGTAGGGAGTGCTGGAGGAAACGAGGGCGGCACGTGGGCTTCATGCGTGCCCACCCTTTTTTATTTTAAAAAAAAAATTATTGTTTTTAAATTATTTATTTAAATTCATATATGTTTTATATATAGGTTTTAATTTATTATTGTTTTATAAATAGGCACGAGACAATTTATATATGTTTAAATTTATTTTTGTTTTATAAATTTTAAAGAAAAAAAAAATTATTGTTTTTTTTTTAAATTATTTGTTTAAATTGTTTTTTTTTTATAACGATAAATAAATTAAAAAAAAAAATATTAATAAATAAAGTTATAAAAAAAAAAAATTGAAATATTTTGGAGTCTATGCGTTTTGAACCCATGACCATTCACCACCTAAGCCTTAAGAAACAACCAAACACCAATGCGCCATACATGATTCTTTACAAATAAATTCATATACTTAAATAGATTAATGGTAACAGAGTGCTATCCTGAAGTATAATCTCTGATTATCTAAGCGTCAAGCTCACGAGACCTTACACACAAATAATTGAGCCAATCGTTGATCCCTTCCATTCCATTCCACCAATCAAATCCAAGCGCTAAGCTCCAATGCCTGAAAGCCACTCTACAATCCTCAAGACTCGCACCTGCAGCCACCGAGACACACAATTCAATGCATATGTACACCACACTAAGGAAATATCACAAGTCAAGCATCGAAGGATAACCTTAGACTCATTTACTCAAATTTAGGTTGGAAGTCACCTTATTTAGTTGTAGACTCAAAGTATAAGGACTGAGAACAAGATAAGCGGGAGGGGGCTTCATGCACGCTAGGCAGGTAAGTTAGAGAATCGGCAAGAATGGTGCAAGCTAGCGTAGCTACTGGGCGAGNAAGCTCCAATGCCTGAAAGCCACTCTACAATCCTCAAGACTCGCACCTGCAGCCACCGAGACACACAATTCAATGCATATGTACACCACACTAAGGAAATCTCACAAGTCAAGCATCGAAGGATAACCTTAGACTCATTTACTCAAATTTAGGTTGGAATTCACCTTATTTAGTTGTAGACTCAAAGTATAAGGACTGAGAACAAGATAAGCGGGAGGGGGCTTCATGCACGCTAGGCAGGTAAGTTAGAGAATCGGCAAGAATGGTGCAAGCTAGCGTAGCTACTGGGCGAGAATATAAATAGTTTTCTTTGGTGAAGACATGAAGCTTAGATTCTTTAACCCTAACCTAGCCAATCCCCTAAAGAGAGTAATGTCTGTTTACATAAAAGTAAAGAAAAACTTATGCCTAACCCCGTTTTCTAGTTTAAGTTGCACAAATTTGAAAACGTCCTTGAACTCACCCTGACAACTTTGGTTGATGCAGGTTAAATAATACAGGATGGTTAGGACTCAAGGGAATTGAGGTAGAGGAGCATCGTCGCAGGTACTGCCAACATCACCAGTGCCACCACCACCATCGCCCGAACTAGCTCTCATACTGCTCTCATTGGAGGCCATAAATGAGACCTTAAAGGGGTGACAACCAGCAAGGACCGAAGTGGAATCCCCACCATATGGAATGGGTAATCCAGAAGCGTCGAGGGATTCATGGGGAGGACCTCCACCAAAAGACATCACTCAAGAACTGCAAAAGATAAAACTTCCAGAGTTTGTCGGGGGTCGCGCCAGTGAACACCCAGAAGCATGGTTGGAAGGCATGACAAGGTGTTTTTCCTTAAGGTACTATGCGTCCAACTCAAAGGCGAAGATAGCGATTTTTCAGTTAAGAGACAATGCCTTGAACTGGTGGGGAAACCTGGAAAGACAACTGCATCTTACCCCGGACACAGTATCTTGGGAACTTTTCGAGGAGAGGTTCTGAAGGAAATATCTGCCATCTTACTATGAGGAACAACATGTAGGGGTGTTTATTGCCTTAATACAGGGAAACATAACTATAGAAGAATATGAGATCAGATTTATGGAATTGGTCAAATATTTTTCGTATATGGATAATGAACAATGATAGGCAGAGCGCTTCGTCTATGGATTGAACCCTAAGATAAGAGCTATGGTGCGGATGTGGAAACCGTCTTTGGTAGCGGAAGCTGTGGAAAATGTGAATTATGCGGAGGAACACATGAACTTAACCGGGGGTATGAGACGGACCTTTCTTCATCATCCTGGATTCATCGGGAAGGCCCATAGGACATTAACCAGGGGAGGGGGCTCAAGGCCACCTGCATATGGTAACAGAGTTGCACCAAGGACAATATCCACAGGTATTTCAATGGAAGCGAGTGAAACATCTTGTTCATCACCAACGATGCAGACAGGTGCACGACCATCTCAGGGAATAGCTAGTAGGGGCAGGGGTTCTAGGCGAAGGAACTCATTTAAGACATAGTCACATAACAATGCACAGGCTCAATCCCATGTTACCTGTTGGGGATGTGGAGGACCGCATTACCAGCGTGACTTTCCAGAGTTACAATCAGAGTGCGTGCATAGAGAAGGAAAGGCACCGATGGGAAGAGAAAGTAGCAGCCACCAGATTTACGCAACAGCTGATAATTGCCAGGCTGAACATCAATCCACAGTGGTGGAGTCATCTGGTACACTAAATCATATCAATTTTAATATTTTATTTGATTATGGTGCGACAGATAGTTTCGTTTCACCATCTGCATTAGAAAAGAGTGGGTTGGCAGCCTACGAGCACGATGAATTTAAACAAGTCGAGATGGCTTCAAGGGGAAAACAAGCGGTAGGACCTAGCGTCGATAATTGTATAGTAGACCTGGGAGTGTGTACTACCAGGTTGAAGGTATATGCCACTGCTCTCGGGGCATACGACCTAATCATTGGAATGGATTGGTTAGAATCTCATCGAGCTTAGGTAGATTGTTTCACAAAACGGGTGCTTTGTGTAGAAGACGAAGGAAGGCCAGTAGATATCTAGGGTGTACAGAGAAAGGTGTCATTACGCTTTATATCAAATATGAAGGTTAAGCAATGCTTGAGGCAAGGGTGTCGACTATATGTAGTGGAAGCAGTGAATGAAAGGAAGGGACCCTCATTAGATCAGTACCCGATATTGTCAGAATTTAAAGATGTTTTTCCGAACGAGTTACCAGGGTTACCTCCTGAGAGGGAGCTTGATTTTACTATTGAGATAAAACCTAGTGCAGAACCGATTTCCAAAACTCCGTATCAGATGACAGCACTGGAGCTTTGTGAATTGCAAATGCGGTTAAAAGAGTTACTGGACTTAGGGCTAATAAGGCCCAGTGTTTCACCCTGTGGTGCACCGGTAATTTTTGTAAAGAAGAAGGATGAATCCTTACGACTGTGTATAGACTACAGGGACTTGAAACGTGCTATGGTGAAAAATAGGTACCCAATGCCGTGAATAGATGACCTCTTCGATCAAATGAAAGGAGCAGCAGTATTCTCAAAGATCGATTTTTGCGATAAGGGTATCATTAATTAAGGATTAAGGAAGGCAATATCTCAAAAACTGCCTTTCAAACTCAGTTTGGACATTACGAGTTTGTCGTAGTACCTTATAGATTGACCAATGCACCATCAATATTCATGAGCCTCATGAACGACATATTCCAGAAGTACTTAGACCGTTTTGTACAAGTCTTTCTAAATGACATCCTCATCTATTCCAAGAACAAAAGAGAACACGAGGAACACTTACGAGTAGTGTTGTCCTGCCTTAGAGAGAAAAAATGGTTTGGGAAGTTTTTGAAGTGTTCCTTCTTCTAGAGAGAGATACACTATTTAGGTCATATCATTTCCGGTGAAGGAATCTCTGTGGACCCAGAAAAGGTAAAGGCCATTATGGAGTGGTCAGTGCCAAAAAATGCCCATGAGGTGAGAAGCTTCATGGGACTAGCAGGTTATTATCAGATACTTGTGGAAGGATTCTCCAAAATAGGAAAACCCATCACCACTTTGCAGCGCAAGGGGATTAGGTATGAATGGACAGAAGAATGTGATAGTGCATTCATTGAGCTTAAGAGGTTACTAACTAGTGCGCCAATTCTACGAGTGTCGGATATGGAAAAGGACTTCACAGTCTACACGGATGCCTCGAAGCAAGGGTTGGGGGCCGTGCTAATGCATGATGGAGGAGCGATAGCTTATGCATCAAGGAAGTTGAAGAAACACAAAGAGATTTATGCTACTCATGATTTAGAATTGGCAGCTGTAATGATAGCTTTGAAACTTTGGATACACTATCTTGTGGGGTGAAAATTTGAGCTTAAAACGGACCATCAAAGTTTAAAACATCTCTTCACTCAAAGATATCTGAATGCTAGGCAAAGGCAATGGAGTGAGTTTATGAGTGAGTACAATTTTGGTATTTCATACATCAAGGGGAAGGAAAATGTGGTCACAGATGCCTTGAGCAGGAGACCACGTGTCTTCTTCTTAATACCCTTAAAAGTCAATCTGAGGGAACATGTGTTGATGCAACTCCAAGGAGACAATTGGTATTTAGAGGTTACTTCAAACCTCCATAGTGGGAGGCAATTAGAACCAAATTATGAAGGATATAGTCTGGAAGCAGACAGAATATTGAGATATCTAGGAAGGATGTACATCCCTGAAAATGGGGATATTCGAAGCATCATACTGAAGGAAGCCCATAGAGAACTTTATTGTGCGCATCCGGGTGTGAAGAAGATGTAAGAAGACATGAGGAAGCTCTTCTTCTGGGTAGGCATGAAGTGCGATGTAGTCCATTTCATCGCCAAATGCCTAGAGTGTCAACAAGTGAAAGCAGACCACCATCACCCGGTAGGCCTCCTACAACCACATGATGTTCCTATGTCCAAATGGGAAGTCATCTCTATGGATTTTGTTGTGGGGTTGTCGCTCACATATCATAGACACAATGCCATTTTTGTGATAGTTGATAAGTTAACCAAGAGTGCTCATTTTATTCCGGTTAGAGACACTTACGATGTCACTGATGTGGCACGTCTGTTTGTAAATGAGGTTATCTGTTTGCACGAGATACCTAAGAAGATCATTTCAGATAGGGAATCTAGATTCACTTCTAGGTTTTGGACAAGTTTGCAGTCAACATTGGGGACTCAATTGAACTTAATCACAACTTATCATCCTGAAACAGATAGGAAAACTAAGAGAGTAAATCAAGTCATGGAAGACATTCTTAGGATGTATGTCATGGATAATCAAACCCATTGGGGGAAGTGCCTACCTTTGGTAGAGTTTGCCTACAATAACAATTTTCATAGCTCCATCGGAATGCCACGCTATGAAGCTCTATATGGAAGGCCATGGAGAACGTCCTTGAGTTGGGATAGACTAGAAGACCAAGTAACAGTTGGGCCAAAATTGATTCAAGAGATGGAGGAACAGGTGATTTAGATTAGGCAGAGACTAAAGGAATCACAAGATAGGTAGAAAAGTTATGTGGATGCACACATGACTGACTGAAGTTATGAAGTGGGAGACTAGGTTTTCATTTGTATCAAGCCTAATAAGAGTACCATACGGTTCAACAAGGGGACAAAGTTGTCACCTCAATTTATAGGACCGTTCAGAATCCAAGAGAAAATTGGACCCATTGCCTATCATCTCGTACTACCACCCCACTTGCATAAAACTCATAATGTTTTTCATGTATCTTTTTTACATCATTATGTTGCTGATGAATCACATAAACTAAATTGGAAGGAATTGCAGGTATCAGACGTGGGAACCCTCACGGTAGAACCATTACGCATATTGGACCATAGAGTCCAACAGCTCAGGAACTGTCTGGTAGACCAAGTTAAGGGCCAATGGGACAAGTATAGTCCAGGATCTGCTACTTGGGAAGATGCTGAGACACTACAACGAGACTATCCGTCACTTTTTTTACCACCTCGAGAATATGTTTCTCGAAGGTTGGGTGTATGTAACACCACCTTTTGACTTAGACAACTAGGATTACCTGAGGCCTACACTTTTATTTTCTACTCACAGTGAAACTATTAAATGAAACACTTAAACTTTTAAGACGTATTAACCTTTATGAATGTTTAAATGTTATTGATGATGATGGATATAATGCGATCTACTATGTGAATGTAAATTTTATGAATGTTTAAATGTTATTGATGATGATGTATATGATGCAAAATATTGTGAGAATGAAAATTTTATGAATGATTAAATGTTATTAGAATGATGATGGATATGAGGCAATCTATTTGGTAAATGATAATTTTATGAATGGGTGTCGAAATTGAATAATGGGATATTATAAGATCTATTTCTAACTTGAAAACTTTGATGTTAAGTTGTTGGTACATGGATATCGAATTGAAATGATGATTGTATGCAATTACATTATCATAATACATAGAAATGTATGAGTTTGTGTTACAGACTAATCTGCAGGTCATGGGCTATAAAATAGCCAGGGGATAATGATGATGAAAGTGGATGTCATGACCACTAGCCGAGAAACATTATGGTATGAATATTTGTATATGATATTATATTGGTTTGGATGCATTGCTATGATATGTGAACCCGTGTAGGATTTCAGGTGATGAGACTGCCCAAAACCGAATAAACGATGACAAAACTCCCAGGAACATGGTGCCACTGTATATTCCATTGTAGGGTGTGGACCCTAGTTATGATTAGGAGGGGTGGAGGAATTTCCTACCGTGTATCCTCTGAAACCTGAAGTCATGGGAGGACAGTGTTATCTCATGCTCCCCAAGATGTGTGATGATGACTGTCAGTTGCCTGCTGGGGAAGCTTGGTCGAGATAGTGACACTTCTGCTTATGGGTTCTATTTGGAGTTAGGTCAATATAGTTGACACTCCAATATGGTCTAGCAGAGGAAGGATAGGAATGTAGATGGAAGTAAGTTAGGGAGGAAGGATGAGTAGAAATAGTTGAGAAAGTATGGAGATTTGTCTGATGGTGGAATTTAATGTTTTCCCTTCTAAAAAGAAAATGTGTATATATGAATATTCATAATTACGTAACTAAACCACAATTGTCTAAATAAAATTGTTGAACTAGGATAATTGTAATTAAAGGATTTTGCAAACATTTGATTGGTTTATTGTCTTTTATAAAAGATTAGTCTTGTTGATTGGATTGGATGCATACATAAATTACTAAAGGGTGATAATTATTGATTATTAGTACATGCACAAGACTTGTATGTACTAGCTACACATGCATTTCTTGTACATATAC
Source organism: Picea mariana (assembly GCA_032191745.1). Taxonomy (NCBI): domain Eukaryota; kingdom Viridiplantae; phylum Streptophyta; class Pinopsida; order Pinales; family Pinaceae; genus Picea; species Picea mariana. The sequence continues at coordinate 571,372 of JASDQU010102578.1, read as the reverse complement.
ACTAGTATGTATGAGTTTTCTTGACTTACTTACTAATAGTGTCGGTTAATTGTTATGAATGTGTGAACCATGTTTCTTTTCCTTTGTACCATGAGATACCTTAACTTCGGGACGAAGTTTCCTGAAGGTTGGGTGTATGTAACAACCCTGGTTAAATAGATGCATAGGAATTATTAAGTAAAATTAATTAGATAATTAATTGTCCTAATATGGTTTTAGTTAAACACTGATTAGTATTAATAATATTAATTAATTACTTATTTATTAATCAATTGACTCATTAAAGGTTGTGTAATGAATTAAAGGGGCTTAATAATTTTATTTTATTTAATTAAATACTTTACGTATGCAGGGGGGAAATGAAGCATTAAATTAAGGATAAGATAATAAAGAAGGGGGATAAGGTAATAAAGGAGGAGATAAGGAAATTAGTGAAGGGGAGGAGAGTCAGTAAAAGGGATATATCATGGGGAAGAGTCCTATGGGAGAGGGGATTATTTTCTGGGGGAGGAAGAGTTATTGGAAGGGGAGAAGACTGTATGTTTGGTTTGCTTATTTTCCTGGTGTTGGGAGTTTGGATTTGGGGTTTTTGAGAATCATTGCAGGGGGCACCGAGTTGCTGGGGGTTTTGGGAATGGGGGCCAGGATTCCTTTCGGTATCCTGGAGCTAGGGATCCAGACAAGTTGCTCCTAGCTAGATGGGAGGTCAGTCAGTTTGGGCAGAGTTTGGTCAGTGCATCAGGTTGGGCAAGGAAGCAGGGAAAGGACAACCAGATCAACGAGAATTAGCATCAGAAGGAGGTATTTTAATTATGAATTTGCTGAGTTATTTTCATGCTGTAGATAAATTTTAATTTCTACTGAATATTTATCCTTATATGATGGTGAATGAATTATTTATGCAATGAGAAAGGAATTATATGTTTAATTGTATGAATTTTTGGATTTAATTAAATTAGGAACCTTACACCATGTGTTTGTTTGACCATCATTGACATGTGTCCTTAGATACTCATGTTAATCTAGACTTGCATAAGTAGTTGGATTTTCAGAATCCACAAGATCGAATAAGACAACCCTCCACCTTCTAGTAAGTGATGGAAGTTGCTCTTAGAGATGTAATTTAATATATATATATATATATATATATATATATA
>JASDQU010102578.1:555403-570132 GCA_032191745.1 Picea mariana | reverse complement strand
CATGATGGGATTCTAGATCGATGCATCTATTATCTCCACAACAAAAAAACATCAACTCCAAACATCAATTCCATAACCTAAATTACTTACAAAACAACCCCATAATTAATATTTAATTTTCACTTGTTATTAGAAATCCCTTCTTCTTAATTGAACACATTAGGCAACAAGGTGAAATTACCACAATAAACTATGTGAATTATCGACTTGGTAAATAGGGGACAAATTCATGTCATAATGAACCCCAGAGCCCAATATTATTGGGCATTATTAACTGATATAAAAGGCGGGCGTTATAACTGATCGAAATATTAGGTGTTAGTATTTATTGAGCGTTACAGTTTATACAACCAAAAAAGTTTGAATAACCCACGCCATCCTTGGTTGTTGATAATAAATCACTGTCTTAAATATATAGTTGTCCAAAAAGGAACAAAAATATAAGGAAATTAACAATGATGTAGCAATAACCGTTGTCCAATCAATATATCAAAACAATGACGCTCTCCAAAAATCATATCAGAAAATGTCGACATATCAAAGATTTCTATTTAGTAAAATCACTCTCTAAAAATTATTAGCCCAGGGTCTATTAAAACATGTGACGGTATTCAAGGGGGTCGATGTCATCCATCCCATTGATGTCTTAATAACTGGCTAAAAATATATAAAAGTGTGAAATATGATAATGCAGTTTCAAAAATTACAGCATGTAAAATACACAAGTTGTTGTCTAATTATTAAAAACGTTATGTGAATGTTGGTAATAACGAACATAGGTAAATATCAATAAGATTCATTTGGGTACACATATCGTTCTTTGTCAATATTTCACCAGTTATCAATATTATTGCTATCATTTATTGAATGCCTGGTATCGTTGCTCAAAACATCAAAATTCGTTGTCAGTAGATTTGCTATCTATGTTCTAAGACTTTTTCGACCATTGTTTTGATCAGAAAGTTCTTTTGGATTCATCACATAGGTTTTTGATATTCGACGTTTCGGACCAAACCAGTGTGGTCCATCATCAGGAAAAATATTACGAGATATGAAGGAAAAAAGATATAACAAGTGTAAATAAATACTTGAAAAGTTTTTTATGAAGAGACGACATATGAAATCAGGAAAAAATATATTTGTTTGTTTATTAATTATTTATTAAGAGTCGACTAATTAAAATGAAATAAAAAATATAAGACTTATAATTTATTTATTTTTTAATAAATTAATATCTTGAATTATTCATATTGGTTAGTGTTGGGATCCAATTTTGACTAATTTTCCATCCATCATCTCTGTTTAGATTGTTAGGTTGTTTTTGAATTTTGATTGCTTTTCTGAATTTCCTATTGTGATAGTGATCTATCTTGGCAAGAATTTTGGCATCTTCAATATAAATGTGATTTTTAGTTTTGTCTGAATGTTCTGCAAGAGCTGAGGGACGAGTGCGATTGTGTTTGATGTCAGTGACATGTTCTTGAATCCTAATTCTAAAGGAATGACATGTTTCTCCTATGTATTGTTTACCACACGAGCACGGGATCATATAGACACCTTTTTTCTCGATGGGATCAACATAGTCTTTGACTGACCTAAGAGAATTCCTAATGGTGTTTAAGGGTTTGAAAGCTGCCCCAATGTTTTTCTTTTTTAAAATCCTAGCAAGCTTGTCTGTTGTCCCTTGTATGTAGGGAAAGAAAACCTTGGACACATCATTATTTGTTTGTTCTTTATTCCTAGGTTTTTTAGTGCCATTTTGAAAAGATTTCATCACCTGATGTTTTTTATAGCCATTATCTTTAAAAAAATTGAGGAGGTGATTTTTCTCTTCATCAAGGTGTTCATCATCAGAAATTCTGAAGGCTCTAGTTGCTAAGGTGTTGAGAACACCTAGTTTTTGGGAGGGGTGATGATGGGAATTGGCATGAAGGTATTGTTTGGTGTGAGTTTTCTTCCTATAAACTTGGTGGGATAAGGATCCATCAGGTCTTATTGTAACCCTGACATATAGAAAAGGAAGACTACCATTATTTTCAACCTCCATAGTGAATTTGATGTGATCAGATTGTTTATTAAGGTGAGTCACAAATTCATATAGTTTTATCACAACCATGGGGCCAAATGACAAAGGTATCATCAACAAACCTATTCCAGTATTTAGGTTTGAAGGGCGAGGATATAAGGGCATTGTTTTCCAAATATTCCATGAATAAATTGGCTATGATGGGAGAGAGGGGGGATCCCACAGCAAGCCCATAGGTTTGTTCATAAGCGTCAACTTAGAAGCTAAAGAAAGTGGATTTCAAACAAATCTCAACTAACTTAGCAGTACCTAGGTCAGTGATGTTCTTGATGACTTTCATTGCTCCATCAATGGGAATTTTAGTGAAGATAGAAACAACATCAAAGCTTATGAGGGTGTCATCTTTGTCTAGTTTAATGTTTCTGATCTTGTTTACAAAGAAAGAGGAATATTTAACAAAGGAGCTAGTGTTGCCGACTAAGGGTTTGAGTTTATGGGCCAAATATTTTGCAAGTTGATAAGTAGGGTTGCCTATTGTGTTGACGATAGGTCTAAGAGGGGCCCCTTCCTTATGAATCTTAGGAAGTCCATATATCCTAGGGGTGGAAAGGTAGCTAACAAGCAATTTCTTTTTATCATCATCTTTTATGTTGCTTAGTTTAATGGCATTGGAGAGTTCCCTTGCAATCTTATTTACGGGGGTTTTATTAACTTTTTTATAACTTCCACTGTTATTGAGGTGATCCAACATTTTTTCTATGTAGTTATCCTTATTCATAATGACAACAACCCCACCCTTGTCTGCTTTTAGAACTACTAAATTCTTGTTATTGTTTAGGGATTTTAGAGCCAAAAATTCTTCTTTAGTGATATTTCTCTTTGGTGGTTTTAATCTATGGAGAATTACTGAGCAGTCTTGTTTGATTTCTTCTTTAGCATTATCTGAGAGGCTTTTAATACTATTTTCGATGTTGCATAAGATATATTCAATAGGAATTTTGTGAGGGGCAATGTCAAAGTTAAGACCTATTTCTAGTAACCTAGTAGTGTTTTCATTGATGGGGTGGGTTGATAAGTTTATAACTAAATTTTGGGTACAATGGTTTTGACGTGGTTAGTCTTACGTTCAAAGTTTTTAACTTGTTTACTATCATTATTGGAGATATTAAGGATGAGATTTGGGCTCACGATATTATTGCAGATCATTTCGGTGTTGGGTAGACTTATTACTTTAATATTTTTGTTATCATTACTATTTGGTTCGTTATTACAATGGCTTTCACCACTGTGGTTGTTTACATTATTCATTATATGCGCATTGTTAATATTATTATTCCTAGTATTCGTGATATTAGGATTCATTTTTCGTATAATGGAGGTGAGGGGATTAATGATAATAACGGAGGTGGGTTCAATATTACTTCTATGCCAGGTGTTATTATTAAGTTCAATGGGAAGGTTACAATGGCTGTGATCAAGATTGTTGTAGCTATCATTGCTGTGTTTTTTATCAAAATTTCCTATCGGCGTGTCAAAATTGTTTGGTTTGTTATCAAAATCACGTGTAAGTGTGTGGTTATTATCATTGTAGTTCAAATTCTAAATTATTTGTTGAGTAATGGAGGTTTGAGGGTTATTATTTGTGGCGTGGGTATTACCATTATTTTTTAAGTTTCAACAGTAATCAGTTATGGAAATCGCTTGCAGAGACATCCTTGACTTAAAAGTTGGTAAATCGTCGTTAATATTCATAACAACCAAGGTAAATAAATTAAGTGGTTGAGTATTGTGATAAATATAAAATCGTTGTGCAATCAAAGAAGAAATGCAGGCATTTAAAAATTGCTTATCAAAAGAGGGTAGCGCATCATAAAACCGCAGTGTGATTTAGCTGTCATACACAACATCAAAGCAATTTATAATTTTATCCAAGTGTCAATTACCAATTTATCAATATATCAATTTCTCAATCTGTCAAACATGATCATTAAAATTTAAACAAAGAGCAATCAATGCATTGAAATCGTGGCGCCTATGCATGCATACAAAACACATCCAATGTACAATCACATACCTAAACAAGGAATGAATACATCCCACTAAAATAAAATCACAATTAGGTTATTGGAATCGTTGTGTCAAGTATTCAAAGGGGAAAATAAAAATGATGTCTGAAGATTCAACACAGACGCTAGTAGGTAATTAGAACATTGTCTGAAGCTTCAATGCAGTCACACAATAGAGACTGCTGCAATTCAAGATCACTGTATATAAAAATTCTGACTAATTATACCGTTGGTTTCAATATAAAAAATTGGGTAAAAGAAAATGGGATCGCTGGTGCAAGAAGGGGGTGACATGGCATACGCACAAAGAAAACAAATTGAAGCCATTTTCTAAAACAAATTTTAGTCGATGGGTGATTTCGCAATCAATTAAAGTGAGGTTTGAAGGGAAAACGCCGACAACTACAGACTCAATGTTAAACACAGGGAAAAAGAATATAAACAAAGTCAGTAAAATCTCCCATTACTCACCGCACATGTTAAAAACATAGTCTGGATATGAATCAAATACTGACATTCAACTGGAAATGGAAAAAAACAGTCCATAAGTAAAATAAACACGGTCCTTAAAACCACAAAGAATGACGATGAACAACACACAAAGGTTTCAATGGAAAGAAGGCACAATGACCATCAATCATCCAAGAAAAATAAACAGGGGTAGGCGACTAGGCAACACATCCTTCGCTCATCATCCATGCAAATAAAAGAAGGGCGTTAGAATCTATAGGTCACTATGTACCGAAGTGATGACCGTCGATTCGGATCTTGGCCGAATGCTTAGGCGTGGACTGACGAACTAGGGATGAGGATGAAGTACAAGCACAACTCTTCACAAGAAATCAATAAATTGAATAGGATAGTCACACCATTCAGGAATCGAATGCCAAGGGAATCAAGTCAAGCAACGATCTTAAGGATATGGGGAACTTAAGTTCTCAATTAAAATGCTAAGTCATACACCTTCTTTACACAGTTAAAAGTACAGAAATGAAAGCGTAAGGTCAATACTAATATACCATGTATAATAAAAGAAAGCATACCATAGCCCAAGGTGAAAAATCTGATTCGTTGTCCCGTGCACTCTGTGCATCTCCCACTCACCGACCGATGATACTTCACTGCTACCTCCCAACCAACACTAGGGGTACTATTATTCCCCCTTATCCCCCCGACCTGCATAGGGGCCATGTAAACTAAACTAGAGAACAACTAGCCCACAACTCGCCTTGCAAGGCTGAGCTACTACTCTTCACCGAGTTGGGTATCCCAACTCTCACAAGATAATTCAGTCAAGTCTAAAATTCTGCAGTGTAACGTTACACATAACAGAGGAGATCCATCCTTCTCCTCCTCCTTCCTTTATATAGAATTTCTAATTCACTTTTTTCCCAAATTCCAATTTAATTTATTGTTCAATAATTTAATTCAAAAAAATCCTCCCCATACATTTGTCACTCATCCCCTTCATTGCACCATAAATTAATTTCATTAATTGTTTAATTACTCCTATTTCCCTCACCCACCTAAAATAATTCCTAGAATCTCTCCTAGGTGTCCCCATATTCCCTTACACAATTTAATGACTTTCCCCCTTACTAATTTACTAGTTGAGTTCAATTTAGAAAGTTCTTAAAGGAAAGGTTCCTTGCTAAGTTGGTCATTCTGCTTTTTCCTTATGTTTCCCTTTTTCTTTATGTTTCCCTCTTTTTCCCTTAGTTTCATAATTCTTTTAAATTTCCCTCTTTCCCTTTTTATCTAAACTCAAATTAGTAAGTGTAGAAAATTAATTTATCCCCCTTTTTATTTTTAATTAATAAATTTTAATTAGCATGTGTAACAAAACAATCATTTCCCTTTAAAAATTTTAAATCCCTCAATAATTTGATTTTAATAATTTAATCAAGTTTCTTACCCCCTTTTCATCACATGTTTAATGATTATTATTATTATTATTATTATTATTGTTATTGTTATTGCCACAAGTATTACTTTAGACCTAGATTTTAATTTTCGAGACTGAGCAACATTTTATTAGGGATTTTTTTTTTTAAATCTTTCTTATCACGTTATTCATTCTAAGGCCATCTAGGTTTATTCTCTTATTAGTTAACAATGCAACGTTCCCTTCAGGATGCACTAGGTGCTCCAAGGGTGCCACTCACCTCATTCCATTTCCCTTGCTCGACGTGCCCTTCAGGACACACTAATGCCCCAAGGGTTCCACTCACCTCTTTCCATTTTGACGTAGCCCTCCTCAACACGCGGGTCGGAAGGTCCATGTACATAGGATCTTTTCCTCTCCTTGGCCCGAAGAGCGTTCAACAACCACTCTTCTATTCCCCTTTCGGAAAATATGCACCCACAATCAACTTCAAGAAATCCCCCTTGTACTTCGAGAGATCGTGCTTCGCATTTTCGCAGATCCAATGGTCAAGCCCCTTGTCTCTCTCTATTTTTTGAAACCCGAGAACCCATTCAATGCTGACCCTATTTCTCTCCCTCTTTCAGATTTCTTCCTATCACGATTTCGGCAGTCTCGATGTCGAGCAACTCGTCTCCTCAACTCCCGAGACCTGATTTTCCGAGACTCCGATGCACTCACAAGCTTTGACCTTTCAATGGTCCTTCACTCCATCGGGACTTTGGACTTCGCGATTTCGCGAATCCTAACGCAGAGATTTAGAGACTTCACTCCACAAAATCCCGAAATGGTCAACGGACTTTGACCTCCGTGACGATAGTGTGCCACATGTCCACTTTGTCGATTCTATGGCCCCTGCAACCCTGTCTCCCCTTCGGAACTTCGCGTTTCATGATTTCGCAACTTCTGTTGCAAAGATTTCAGGACTACCACCTGCGAAACCCCGAAATAAAAATACACTTGCCAATCCAATGACTACTGTTGGTTTTAACCTACGGTTCTACCCCTCCTGACCTTAACACTTCGGAAATACTCTTAGTAACTCCCTTGCTCGTCTGTGAGATCTAATGGCTCACAGGACTTTGCGAATCCTCCACAGAGAATTCCGACTGTTCGTTCTTTCCTTAAGAAATTGTTCTCCTATGGTCCAAAGTCACTACGCCTCCTTTCAAACTTTCAAGGTATTTGGTCTCTCACCTTCCTTCAGTTCCTTTGAAGGTTCAAAAATTCTTTTGAGATTTTCCATGGCTTTCAATTCCTTCAGAAAACCTATTGCTTGCACTCCTTGCAGTAGATTTTCAAACACTTCCAAGTGCTGAATTCCCCTCGACTCTGCGCACACCTACAACAACAGTTTTTCAATACTTCGCTTAGGTTCTCAACTCTAAGAATCTACTCGGCCTGCGCACTCCTTGCACGGCTCCTGCACCTAACTACACTTCTAAGTGGATGAGAACAAAATATAAACTATCTGAGCCTTTAGAGACGCAACCCTGAATTTTTGTCGACGCACTCCTTGCGAACAACTTCTACTGCACTCCTTGCAGGAACTCTTGCTCAGGTAGAGAAACAATTGAAACTCATTTCCCTTACTCTTCCTCTCTTAGATTTTAGACATTCGACAAGAAATCATTCATACATAGCATAAAATCAATTGCATGACAAAAAGAGTAAAACATTCAAAGATGCATACACAGAGAATGTTTGAACACCATGAGTCTGAATCAAAACCTTCTTTGTATTAATCCAAAACTTCTGTACATGGAATTCTCACTACAGCTCTCTGCTTCTTCTATAGGCTCTTTCTAATGTTCTTCATTACTATACAATAATACAATGAGGGTTTCTATATCTCGTTTCCCTCTTTCCTTCTAAAACTGTCTAATCTAGGAATTCAATTCTACCTACTTGCATTAACTATTATAAATACTTCTATCTACTTTAGACGAGAGTGGGACGCTCAAGGTCTATTGACAATATTACAAGTACGCCTCTCTCTTTAATTATTACATTTATGTTTGGTGCATCAAATTTTCAAAATGATTCAAATAACTTTATCATATGTCAAAATGCGTTGGCACCTGCCCCACGCTCGCTTGACATTGGCAATGCTCCTGCATCATACTCCCTCGCTTGAAAATTTTCATGGGCTCCTGTCCATGAGCTTGCGCACGGTCTGTCCATGCTTCTGTATTTTTGCTTCATTCTCCCAGCTGGCATCTTCAACTGGATGGCCCTTCTACTTGACCAAATACTCAAAGTATTCTTTCCTTAAGGTCTTCTTACCAATTCTTTTATCTAATATGCGCTCCATCTGCGGCTTTTCTGCAACTGGCATCTGCTTCCGCCACTGCACCTCTAGCTACTCATTTTTTGTCCCTGCTTCCTCAGGTTTATATGGGTATAAGTCTGAGATATTGAATATCGGAGAAATTTCGATCCCATCGGGTAATTCAATCTCGTAAGCATTCACTCCAAATTTCCTCAAGACCCTGTATGGTCCGATTTTCTTCATCTTCAGTTTATTATATGTTCCTCTCGAGAACCTTTCCTTTCTCAGATGTGCTAGAATCAAGTCACCAACCTTAAATTGAAGTTGTCTTTTGTGTTGATCTACTCTGCGCTTATATTCCTGTCTTGAATTCTGCAATCGCTCCTTCACTTGACTGTGAAGTTCCTTCATCACCCCTACAAAATATTTTGCACTAGCGCTCCTAGTTTCATTCAGTTCTGAATCTCTCAACTCAGAAATCCCTCTCAGCTGCATGCCATAAAAAATCTGAAATGGACTCCGCCTTGTGCTTCTGTTTACTAAGTCATTATAAGAAAATTATGCATGTGGTAATATGTTGTCCCACTGGCTGTGGTGTTCTATCACCAAGCTTCTCAACAAGTCTCCCAGACTTGTGTTCACTGCTTCAGTTTGTCCATCTGTCTGAGGATGATAAGCTGAGCTAAATGATAAGTTAGTTCCCATCTTCTTCCACAATGTCCTCCAGAAGTGTCCTACGAACTTCGTATCTCTATCTGAAACTATGCTCCTTGGTAAGCCGTGAAGTCGAATGACTTCTTTGAAAAACAAGTTCACAATGTGAGTTGTGTCGCTGGTTTTCTGACATGGAATGAAGTGTGCCATATTGGAAAATCTATTCACTACCACAAAGATTGAGTCAAATCCACTTTGTGTTCTTGGCAACCCCAATATGAAATCCATGCTGATTGCATCCCATGACTTCTCAGGTATGGGCAATGGTTGATAAAAACCTACATTCTTCCTCCTTCCTTTCGAATGCTGGCAAATTATGCATATGTCCACAAATATCTTGACCTTTGCTCGCATCCCTAGCCAAAAGTATGATTCATTTAGCTTTGTGAACGTCTTTTCATGACCAAAGTGTCAGGCCAATCCTCCATTGGGTTTCTCCTTCAGCAGATTCTCCCTCATAGAGCATTTTGGAATACAAAGTTGATTGCCTCTAAACAACAACCCTTCCTAGATCTTGTATTCTGCCCACTGGCTCTTATCTCTAAGAACTAGATTCTTAGCTGCTTCATATGCCTCCTTAAAATCTAGATCATCTGCGTACATGTTCCTAAGATCATCAAAACCCAATTTTTTGAATTTAAACTCCTGCAATAGCAAACACTTCCTGCTCAAAGCGTCAACAACTTTGTTAGTAGTACCAGAAATATGTTTAATCACAAAAGTGAAGTTTTTCATATACTCAACCCACTTAACATGCCTCTGATTCAACTTTTCCTATTGAGTCACAAACTGCAATGCATGATTTTCACTATATAGGAAAAACTCCTTGGGAATCAAGTAGTGTCTCCATTTCTTCAATGCCTGAACAATAGCATAGAACTCCTTATCATATGTGGAGTACTTCATTCTTGCTTCATTAAGCTTCTCGCTGAAATATGCCACCGCCATGTCTTCTTGACTCAAGACCGCCCCTATTAAAAATCCACTTGCATCGCATTTCACTTGAAATGTCTTTCAAAAATCCGGTAACACCAAAATTGGTTGTTCCGTGATCTTCCTCTTCAATAGATTAAAACTCTTTTTAGATTCTTTTGTCCAGTGAAAAGATTTATGCCTTTTCTTCACTGTGTCCATCATCGCTGCACTAATTCCACTAAAATTCCTGATAAATTTTTGGTAGAAACTAGCCAATCCATGAAAAATTCTCACCTCAAAGATATTCTTCAGCGATGGCCAGTCCTTAATCACCTCCACCTTATCTGGATCCATCCTCAAATTATCTGCAGAAATGAAAAATCCCAAATAATTGAGCTCTGTCTTCATGAACGAGGAATTTTTCATGTTTATCAACAACTTCTTCTGCTGTAACCTCTTCATCACTGTAGCCAAATGCTTCAAGTGTTCAGCCTCTGTTCTGCTGAAAATCAATATATCATCAAGATATACGATAACAAACTTTCCGATGAAATCCTTCAGGACTTCATTCATCAACCTCATGAAGGTACTCGACGCATTTGTTAAGCCAAACAGCATAACAAGCCATTCATACAACCCTTCGTTGGTTTTGAATGTTGTCTTCCATTCGTCACCTTCTCTCATGTGGATTTGATGATAACCACTCTTCAAATCAATCTTTCAAAAATACTTTTCTCCACTCAAGCAATCCATCAGATCATCCATCCTCAGCAATGGGAATCTTTACCTGATGGTTATCTTGTTGATCGCCCTCGAGTCAGTACACATACTCCAGCCTCCATCTTTCTTCGGACTGAGTACTGTTGGAACAACACATGGACTCAAGCTTTCTCTGACCAACCCTTTGTCCATCAAATCCTAGACTTGTCTTTTGACCTCTTCATTCTCTTGCGGCATTAATCTGTATGCGGCTTTATTTGGTAAACTAGCTCCTGGTATGAGATCAATATGATGACTCACACTTCTGATCGGTGGCAACGAACGAGGTAATTCGTCCACTACTATGTCAACAAATTCTTCCAACAGTTCCTGAACCTCTTCTGGTAAATCATCTACCTTCATGCTGGTTAAAACAATCTTTGGCTTCCTGACCACAATGAATTGCGGTTCTTCTTTCTTCTTTATCTCGGTAAGGAGTTACTTCCCACTCATGAGAAGTACAGTGTTGCTTTCTTCAGGCTTCACCTCCTTATCTTTGATTGGAAGCAACATATGAGTCCTCCCATTCTTCTCTAGGGTGTATGTGTTCATCCTCCCATCATGAATCACATTCCTGTCATATTTCCATGGTCTACCCAGCAATAGATGACAAACATCCATAGGAATAACATCACACAAGATCTTATAATTATATCCTCCTATCTTAAATTCAACTAAACACTGTTTAGTGACATTTACCTGATGTCCTTTTTGTAGCCACGGAACTTTGTATGGGCTTGGATGACCAATCGTCTCTAGCTCCAGCTTTTCTACCATCTCGGTTGAAACGAGATTATCAGTTCTTCCACTATCTACAATGACTTTTCATACCCTATCCTTGGTCTTGCAAGCAGTCCATAAAAGTTTTTTTCTTTGGACCGAACTCTCCACCTCCTTCTCTGGTGTCAAAAAAACTTTTCGCATCATCAGCGATCTCTCGCCTTCAGCATCTTCTGCCTCAACATACTACCTCTTTGCTTCAACGATGTGAGCTTCTCCCCCTTATTTATTTTTGTCTGGACGCTCATAAGACTTGTGCCCATTCTTTCCACATGTGAAGCATGTTACCACTCCACCTCTTCCTCTTCCTCTACCTCTGGTACAAGGAAAAACATTATTATCAGCATATTCTCCCCTCTGTTTGGTATGATGCCCTCTTTGTTCATCACATTTCCCTCGCTGTGAGGTTCCACCTCTCTCAGTTCGAGTCTGAGGTTTCTTCCAGTCCTCCTTGGGCTTCTGGTTTTTATCCTGGGCAACTGATTTGCCTCTTGGCTGACTTCTGCCTCGGCCTCTTTGATCCTACTTTCGGCTCAGCTTCTCTTCAACTTTTAGAACCATCTGATAAGCATCTTCCACTGTTTGGATGGTCAACATGCTCATCTCATCATGAATATCGCATCTCAAGCCATTAATGTATCTGGGAACCTTTTCATCATCACTTTCCCGATGACCTGCCCTGTTGCTCAGCCTGTAGAATTCTTCAGTGTATTCTTTCACTGTCATCATCTTCTGTCTCAGGTTCTGCATCCTTCAAAACAGAGTGATCTGGTAATCTCTGGGGATGAATTTTTCTTTCATTTTGGCAATCATCCTGTCCCAGCTATTGATTTTGTGCTTGCCTTTGAAGCGTCTGTCAGCTTGTAGTTCATCCCACCACAATGTTGCATGTCCTTTCAATCTTGTGACAACATGTTTGACTTTCTTGTCTTCTTCGACATCTTCATAGTCAAAATATGTGTCCAGAGCTCTAATCCAGTCTAGAAGCTCCTCTACATCCAAGTTTCCCTCATAAAATGGAATGTCCATTTTCGCTCTTGCACCCATTCTTGCAATATCCCTAATAAAACGTTTGTTTGTGGCATCTTTGGCTACAACTTCCTCTTCTTCATGTCCAGCCTCAATTTCACTTTCAGAATCACTAAGATACCCAAGACTAACTGTATGCCTCTATGCTATTTCCATGTCTTCGAGTCTAGCTCATAGATCACGCATCTCTCTCTCCATAGCTAGATCAGTCATCTGTCTACCCCTTCTTCTCGGCATTTCCCTCTCCTCTGCCGGATCAAGTGTTTTTCTATCTCTTCTCCTCGGCGTCATGGTGAATTCTCCTTTTTCCCTACTATAGAAAGCAAAGAAACCTTTCTGTGCTCTGATACCAGACCTGACGTAGCTCTCCTCAACCTGTGGGTCGGAAGGTCCAAGTACATAGGATCTTTTCCTCTCCTTTTCCTGAAGAGCCTTCAACAACCACTCTTATATTCCCCTTTCGGGAAATATTCACCGACAATCAACTTCAAGAAATCCCCCTTATACTTCGGGAGATCGTGCTTCACATTTTCGTAGATCCAATGGTCAAGCGCCTTGTCTCTCTCTATTTTCCGAAACCTAAAAACCCAGTCAATGTTGACCCTGTTTCTCTCCCTCTTTTGGATTTCTTCCTATCGTGATTTTGGCAGTCGCTATGTCGAGCAACTCATCTCCTCGACTCCTGAGACCCAATTTTCCGAGACTCCGATGTGCACAAGCTTTGACCTTTCAACGGTCCTTCACTCCATAAAACCCTGAAATGGTCAACGGACTTTGACCTCCACGACGATAGTGTGCCACCTATCCACTCTACCAATTCTATGGCCCACGCAACCCTATCGCCCCTTTGAAACTTCACGTTTCATGATTTCGTGAGTTCTGTTGCAAAGATTTCAGGACTACCACCTGTGAAACCCTGAAATAGAAATACACTTGCCAATCCAATGACTCCTGTTGGTTTTAACCTACGGTTCTGCCCCTCCTGAGCTGAAACCTTAGGAAATACTCGCAGTAACTCCCTTGCTCGTCTGTGATATCTAACGGCTCAGAGGACTTCGTGAATCCTCCACAAAGAATTCTGACCATCCGTTCTTTCCTTAAGAAATTGTTCTCCTGTGGTCCAACGTCACTATGCCTCCTTTCAAACTTTGAAGGTATTTGGCCTCTCACCTTCCTTCGGTTCCTTCAAAGGTTCAAAAATCCTTCTGAGCCTTTCCACGGCTTTCAAGTCCTTCAGAAAACCTCCTGCTCGCACTCCTTGCGACATATTTTCAAACACTTCCAAGTGATGAATTCCCCTCGACTCTGCGCACACCTACAACAACAGTCTTTCAATACTTCGCTCAGGTTCACAAATCTGAGACTCTACTTGGCCTGTGCATTCCTTGCACGACTCCTGTGCCTAACTTCACTTCTGAGTGGATGAGAACAAAAGATAAACTATATGAGCATTCAGAGACACAACCCTAAATTCTTGTCGATGCACTCCTTGGAGACAACTTCTACTGCACTCCTTGCAGGAACTCTTGCTCAGACAGAGAAATAATTGAAACTCATTTCCCTTACTCTTCCTCTCTTAGATTTTAGACATTCAACAAGAAATCATTCATACATAGAATAAAAGAAATTGCATGACAGAAAGAGTAAAACATTCAAAGATGCATACAAAGAGAATGTTTGAACACCATGAGTCTGAATCAAAACCTTCTTTGTATTAATACAAAACTTCTGTACATGTAATTCTCACTACAACTCTCTGCTTCTTCTCTAGGCTCTTGCTAATGTTCTTCACTACTATACAATAATACAATAAGGGCATCTATATCTCATTTCCCTCTTTCCTTCTAAAACTATCTAATCTAGGAATTCAATTCTACCTACTTGCATTAACTATCATAAATACCTCTATCTACTTCAAGCGAGAGTGGGACGTTCAAGGTCTATTTACAATATTACAAGTATGCCTCTCTCTTTAATTATTACATTTATGTTTGGCGCATCAAATTTTCAAAATGATTCAAATAACTTTATCATATGTCAAAATGCGTTGGTGCCTACCCCACGCTCGCTTGAGGCCGACGATGCTCCTGCATCACATTTTTATTGCATGACATGACCTTCAGTACGCACTATGTTCTCTAAGGGTGCCACTTACCTACTTCTATTTTTCTTGCATGACGTGCCCTTCAAGATGCGCTACATGCTCCAAGGGTGCCAGTCACCTCTTGACTAACTTGGTTGATC
>JASDQU010102578.1:535890-549258 GCA_032191745.1 Picea mariana | reverse complement strand
CCTTCAGTGGACTCTTCTTCAATTCCAGAACTCAAAGAGTTCTCTTCTCCTGTGCATATCTGCACATCTACTCAATGCCCTCCTGGCAGAGTGTCTTCTCACAGAACATACAGTATTTTTTTCCTCTCCTATGCACTCTATGCACATTCTCAATGCCCTCCTGGCAGAGCTCTACATAACTCAAAGAGAGTTTCTGTCTTTTATCTGAACTCACAACAGAGTTCCTCCCCTTTGTACTCCTAGCACTGGCTCAATGCCCACTTGGCAGAGCTTCACAGAACTCCTCAGAGATTTTGTCTGCAACTGTGTTCCTCCTAGACAGCCTTTCCTTCTGAGGTATTCAACAACCTCCAAGGTCTTCTTCTGAGTTGATGATTCTAATTCCTGTGCCCACATGGCACGCCTCTGTCTGAACCCACAGAATTCAGAAATGCACTCTCTGTGCACGGCTATAAGAACCCCCAGTGTTTTGTCATGCACTCATGGTGTGAAGCCTCAAAGACCTTCTCAAATATGAAATAAAACAACTTGCAAATGTCTAGCATACATCTACAGTGTAAAATGAACACTATGAAAGCATCCACATAACACAGAAAACATGCAGGAAAATTTGCTCTGGTTTATATTGATGTAAATGCCTACTTTTATAAGGTGTTCCTGAGCACGGAATTTAACAAGGTCGCGGCTCCTTCTCTTATGATCACTCCTCTCTTCTAACTCAACTACTACAAAATGAGATCCCAATTGATCTTTTACATGAGGGGGCTCTTCGAGCTCTTCCCTCCTACCTCAACTACCCTATTCAATGGCATTAAATGGGCTGTCTAGTCTGCAATCCAGATCTAGATCTCAACATTTACAAACATTAAAGGACTACCTACTTCTATGCTTGTGAAAATCACGGCCTCACGGCTCAACAGCCTAAAACATTTAATTACATTCAATTTCAAATAAAAAATGTGGGTAGCGCCTCTCTTCAGCCTTGAATGCACGTGATTTAAAATCCGATGTCATGGCTAGCTGGTTGGCTGGCTGACATGGAGAGATGCTCCTGCATCATACTTCCCAGCTACAAAATTCATCAGCTCCTACTCATGAGCTTCCCATCTCAGTTGTTGAAATCCTCCTGGATCCCAAATAAATTTCTGGAGCTATTCATCTGCTCCATCTCCCCGCTGTTGCTGCTTCTTCTGCGCTGTTGCTGTTGTTGTTGCTACCTCTTCTGCTTCTCTACTAAGATTCTCTTTGCTGATAGTTTCTGCTGACTCTACCATCATCTCCCTGATCTCCTCGATCACTTCATCCAACTGCTTCAGTGGATGGATCTGTTTTTGCAGTCTCCCTAGCTACAAAAATTTTCTGCAATTGGGCAGATCACTGTGATTTCCCATGCTTTCTTCATCTTCATCATCTAATAGTGTTGCTACTGTCATTCCATTTGCTGGTATGTCTCCAGATTTCTCCAGCTTCTCTGTGGGCTGGCATTCTTCCTCATATTATGCTGCATACCTCATTACTGCAGTGTTCATCCTCCATTCAGCTTCCTGGCTGAAATCTCTAAGCAATTCCTCAGAATGCTCTTCTGCCAATACCTGCTCATGGAAGTCACCTGCTGGCTCTGGATTGTTCATCCAATCCTCCAACATCTCCAGCTCCATCTCCCATGGAGTGATCAACCTTATTGCCTACTTTTTGGCTTCTTCTGCTGCCAGCTTCAATGCTGTAGCTTCCTCAGCTTCCTTATTGAAAGCATTGAGCCATTCCTCAGAATGTTCATTCTCTTTTTCTTCTTGGGCAGCTTCCAAAGTCTTCTCCAATGCTTCTTTGATAGTCTCAGTTGGATTTCCTACTTCTACTATTGATGCTTCAACATCTGCAATGCAGATTTCTGCCTCCTCTTGGGCAAGTGGTAGGAATATCTGAATTCCCCCAATCATTAGAAGGCTCCTCAGATCCTCCTCTTTTGTCAGCTGCATCCACTGATCCAAATATATCTCTGAGCTCACTTGCTCTGTCAGCTCCTCAGGCTGATTCGAACACACCCTTGAGTTTATGAGACTCTCACATAGCCTCAAATGCTCATCCCTGCCCACCTAGCAATATGGGATTTCACTGCTGCCCTCCTGGAAGTCTATGGAAGCAACTGATCCCATTGTTGTTCCCTTGCCCACATGGCAATTTGGAAACCTTTCACTGCCCTCCTGACAGTCTATGAGATCCCACAACGATCTTGATCCATTGCCCACTTGGCAATGTGAAATTCCTTGGCTGTCCTCATGACAATCTATGAGATCCTGTAACAATCTCGATTCATTACCCACCTAGAAATTGGGAATTTATGGGCTGCCCTCCTAGGAGTCCTTGAGATCTTCAACTGATCCTATTTCATCCTCTGGATCACTGAGACCTCTCCCAGTCTCTGGTTCACATACATGAAACATCTCCTCAGGTCCATCGAGGTTTTCAGCATGCCTCAACCATCCTCTTAACAACCTACACTATCTTCTAGCCATCAACTCCTTGATTGGCCAATTTATCTCCGTCTTCCTCATGGGCCAATCATATACCCATATTGACTTGATATTTTGTTGCATCTCCAATGCAAGTTCATCCATCCTCGCATTCTGCTGCATCCACAATGCAAGCTTTTCTATCTCCGCCCTTATATCAGCGAGCTCTTCATCTATGTCTTCTTTACTCATCAGCTCCGGGTTCTTCCTCCCAGTATATCTACGGCCTTCAATAGAAATCTTGTTGTTTATCTTCCCTCCTGGAAAATTTTCTGTTGTCACTTTGCAAACCTGAGTGCTTCAGCTTCTCCTACAGTCTCATCCTGACTATCTTCTTGATTTCCACCTACCTGTGAACAATCACCACAGAGTCTCCAACGCTTTGTTTTCTTCCTACTCCTTCTGTCTGCAGTATAGAAACAGAATCCAAGTTCTGATACCAACTAATGTAGACGCAGACCCTCTTGGCCCTCTGATTGACATCCGCTCACAGGATCATTCACTCGCTTCCCCTTGAGCCGAAGAGACTCTTTTGATTCCCTGCTGGAATCTTCGCTAATCGATCCACAGGTCCTTTTCTGCTCCACACGACCTCTGAACATGACCGCTGCCCTTTCCACAACAGGAAATGCAATTTCAGGCTTCGGGACTTCCTAATCCCCAATGTCAGGGATCCTCTGTCTTCTTGACCTCTCAATCACCGAATTTCCGAAATGCCGAAACGACTTCAACAATGCTTAGCCCCCTGGTCTACACCTTGGCCCACATGACCATTCTCCATATGACCGAAGCTCTATTTCAGGATTGCATGAACCAAGCACTCAACCTCTCATCCCCTAGACCCCCGAAATGAAAAATGTCGACGTGGAAATTGTCCCGGCCTTCTCCTCCCTTTGCGATTTCAGAGTTTCTGATACTGAAATGCTTTGGATCTCTTGTCCACAAGATCCCCGAAATGCCGATACGCGAAATGACGAAATGGCTTTCCTTTCGGGAATTTTCCTGAAAGCCTCGATTGTTGCCATGCATCCTCTTATGATGGATGGTCCTCATTCATTTCATGATTTCACAATTTCAAATGTTGAAATGCTCCGGCATCTTATTCTCAAGATCCCTGAAATGCCGAATCCTGATAAGCAACGCCTGTTTCGGGACTTTCTCTCCCCTGTTCACGAAGGATTAAAAACCCTTGCAACTCCTATCATATCCAATGGCTGACAGGTATTGGATCAAGATCTGATGGTTCATATCCGTTCTTCCTATGTGCTCCTCCTATTGCTTCATGGACATAGGAATTTCAACGGTCCAGAATCTATCGGCTCATCCGACGACAGTTGTGCTCCTCTTGAGCATGCATTTTCTTCCAGGACTTGGAAGAATTTCCAAGAGCCCAAAGGCCTCAACCTTGAGTTCCTTTCCGTGCGATCTCCATGACATTGAATTCTCGCCTGCGCGTATAAAAACAATGTCCCTCCTAAGCTTGTGGGAACTCTAACTCTTTTTTAGAGTTCTTTGGCCTTTGCTCTCCTTGTAGCTATGGATCCGTGTTCTTAAAGCACTACTCCTCCTGAGCTTATCCTTCTCTAAAACCTTAAGAGGTTTCCACGACTCCTACACTCCTTGTAGAGTCTCTGCATGCACAAAGGTTCTATCCCTTCTGATCTTACTCATGAACTCAGATCTCTAAGAAACTAAGTCCCTTTTTCCTTTCTCCCTCAGATGGAGGATTTGGATGCCCTTTTGGCTATCCTTTACTCAAGAAACCTCTTTCTAAGTCCTTCAGGGTGTTCAGTAACCCTGTGGAGATCCTTCAGTGGACTCTTCTTCAATTCCAGAACTCAAAGAGTTCTCTTCTCCTGTGCCTATTTGCACATCTACTCAATGCCCTCCTGGAAGAGTGTCTTCCCACAAAACATCTAGTTGTTCTGTCCTCTCCTATGCACTCTATGCACCTACTCAATGCCCTCCTGGCAGAGCTCTACAAAACTCAAAGAGATTTTATTTCTTCTATCTAAACTCACAGCAGAGTTCCTCCTTTGTGCACTCCTTGCACTGGCTCAATGCCCACTTGGCAGAGCTTCATAGAACTCCTCAGAGATTATGTCTGCAACTATGTTCCTCCTACACAACCTTTCCTTCTGAGGTATTTAGCAACCTCCAAGGTCTTCTTCTGAGTTGATGATTCCAGTTCCTATGCCCACCTGGCATGCCTCTATCTGAACCCACAAAATTCAGAAATGCACTCTTTGTGCACGGCTATCAAAACCCGCAGTGTTCTTTCACACCCGCATGGTGTGAAGCCTCAAAGTCCTTCTCAAATCTGAAATCAAACAACCTACAAATGTCTAGCATACATCTACAACATAAAATGAACATAATGAAAGCATCCACATAACACAGAAAACATGCAGGAAAATCTTCTCTGGTTTATATTAATGTAAATGCCTGTTTTTATAAGGTGTTCCTGAGCACAGAATTTAACAAGATCTCAGATCCTTCTCTTCTGCTCTCTCCTCTCCTCTAAATCAACTACTACAAAATGAGATCCCAATTGATCTTTTACATGAGGGCGCTCTTCGAGATCTTCCCTCCTACCTCAACTACCCTATTCAATGGCATTGAATGGGCTGTCTAGTCCGCAATCTGGATCTAGATCTTAGCCTCTACAAACATTAAAGGCCTACCTACTTCTACGCTTGTTCAAAGCATGGCCTCATGACTAAACAACCTAAAACATTTAATTACATTCAATTTCAAATAAAAAATGAGGGTTGCGCCTCTCTTCAGCCTTGAATGGACGCGATTTGAAATCCGCTGTCATGGCTGGCTAGCTGGCTGGCTAATGTGGAGAGATGCTCCTACATTATACTCCTCACCTGTAAAATTCATGATCTCATACTCATGAGATTCCCATATTAGCTGTTGAAATCCACCTGGATCCCAAATAAATTTCTAGAGCTGTTCATCTGCTCCATCTCCCTGTTGCTGCTGTTGCTTCTCCACTGCTGTTGCTAATGCTGCTACCTCTTCTGCTTCTCTGTTCAACTTCTCCTTGCTAACAGTTTCTGTTGAATCTACCATCATCTCCCTGATATCCTCGATCACTTCGTCCAGCCGCTCCAGTGGCTGGCTCTATTTTTGCAGTCTCCCGAACTGCAAATTTTTTTTGCAATTGGGCAGAGCACTATGATCTCCCACGCTTTCTTCATCTTCATCATCTAATAGTGTTGCTATTATCATTCCATTTGCTAGTATGTCTCCATCTTTCTCCAGCTACTCCTTGGGCTGGCCTTCTTCCTCATATTCCACTGCATACCTCAGTACTACAGTGTTCATTCTCCGTTCAACTTCCTGGCTAAAATCTCTAAGCAATTCATCAGAATGCTCTTTTTCCAATACCCGCTCATGGAAGTCACCTGCTGGCTCTGGATTGTTCGGCCAATCCTCCAACATATCCAACTCCATCTCCCATGGAGTGATCAAACTTCCTTCCTACTTTTCATCTTCTTTTGCTACCAGCTTCCTCAGCTTCCTTGCTGAAAGAATTGAGCCATTCCTCAGAATCCTCATTCTCTTTTTCTTCTTGGGCAGCTTCCAAATTCTGCTCCAATGCTTCTTTGATAGTCTCAGCTGGCTATCCTACTTCTTCTATTGCTGCTTCAACATCCACAATGCATATTTCTACCTCCTCTTGGGAAAGTGGTAGGAATATATGAATTCCCCCAATCATTAGAAGGCTTCGCAGATCCTCCTCTTCTATCAGCTGCATCCACTGATCCAAATCCATCTTTGAGCTCAACTGCTCTGTCAGCTCCTCGAGATGATTCAAACTCACCCCTAAGTTTATGAGACTCTCACATAGCCTCAACTTCTCATCCTTTCCCACCTGGAAATATGGGATTTCTCTACTGCCCTCCTGGCAGTCTATGGAAGCAACTGATCCAATCTTTGTTCCCTTACCCACCTGGAAATTTGGAAACCTTCCGCTTCCCTCCTAGCAGTCTATGAGATCCTACAACGATATCGATCCATTTCCCACATGGCAATGTGAAATTCCCTGGCCGTCCTCATGATAGTCTATGAGATCCTGCAGTGATCTCAATTCATTGCCCACGTGGCAATTGGGAATTTTTGGGCTGCCCTCCTGGTAGTCCTTGAGATCTTTAGCCAATCTCATTTCATCCTCTAGATCACTGAGATCTCTCCCAGTCTCTGGTTTACATACCTGAACCATCTCCTCAGGTCCGTCGAGGTTTTCAACATGCCTCAACCATCCTCTTAACAGTCTACACTGTCTTCTAACCATCAACTCCTTGACTGGCCAATTTATCTTTGGCTTCCTCATGGGCCATTCATATACCCATCTTGACTTGATATTTTGCTGCATCTCCAATGTAAGTTCATCCATCCTCGCGTTCTGTTGCATCTACAATGCAAGCTTTTCTATCTCCACCCTTATATCAGCGAGATCTTCATCTATGTCTTCTTTACTCATCATCTCTAGGTTCTTCCTCCCAGTATATCTACGGACTTCAATAGCCATCTTACTGTCTATCTGCCCTCCCAAAAAATATGTTGTTGTCACTCTACAAAACTGAGCGCTTCAATTTCTCCTACAGTCTCCTCCTGACTATCTTCTTGATTGTCGCCTACTTGCGAACAATCACCACAGAGTCTCCAGTGCTCTGTCTTCTTCCTGCTCCTTCTGTCTGCAGTATAAAAATAGAATCTGAGCTCTGATACCAACTGATGTAGACACAGAGACACTCGGCCCTTTGGTTGACGTCTGCTCACAGGATCATTCACTCGCTTCCCCTTGAGCCGAAATGACTCTTTTGATTCCCTACTGGAATCTTTGCTAATCGATCCATAGGTCCTTTTCTGCTCCCCATGAACTCTGAACATGACCGCTGCCCTTTCCACAAAAGGAAATGCAATTTTGGGCTTCGGGACTTCCTAATCCCCAATGTTAGGGATCCTCTATCTTCTCAACCTCTCGATTACTGAATTTTCGAAATGCTGAAATGGCCTCAACAATGCATAGCCCCCTGGGCTACACCTTGGCCCACATGACCATTCTCCATATGACCACGGCTCTATTTCAGGATTGTGTGAACCAAGCACTCAACCTCTCATCCCCTGGACCCCCGAAATGTGAAATTCCGATGTGGAAATTGTCCCAGCCTTCTCCTCCTTTCGTGATTTCAGAGTTTTTGATACTAAAATGCTTTGGATCTCTTGTCCACAGGATCCTTAAAATGTCGATACACGAAATGATGAAATGGATTTCCTTTCGGGAATTTCCCTGAAATCCTTGATTGTTGCCATGCATCCTCCTATGATGGACAATCCTCATTCATTTCACGATTTCACGATTTCAAATGCCAAAATGCTCCGACATCTTGTTCTCAGGATCCCTGAAATGTCGAATCCTGATAAGCCAACACCTTTTTCAGGACTTTCTCTCCCCTGTTCACGAAGGCTTTAAACCCCTCGCAACTCCTGTCAGATCCAATGGTTGATGGGTATTGGATCAATATCCGATGATTCAGATCCGTTCTTCCTGTGCGCTCCTCCTGCTGCTTCTTGGACGTATGAATTTCAACGCTCCAAAATCTATCGGCTCATCCAATAGCAGTTGTTCTCCTCCTGAGCATGCATTTTCTTCCCAGACTTGGAAGAAATTCCAAGCACCCAAAGGCCTCAACCTTGAGTTCTTTTCCCTGCGAGATCCATGACTTTGAATTCTTGCCTACGCGTATAAAAATGCTGTCCCTCCTGAGCTTGTGGGAACTCTAACTCTTCTTTAGAGTTCTCTGGCCTCTGTTCTCCTTGTAGCTATGGATCTGTGTGCTGAAAGAACTACTCCTCCTAAGCTTATCCTTATTTGAAACCTTAAGAGGTTTCCATGGCTCCTACACTCCTTGCAGAGTCTCTGCATGCATGAAGGTGCTATCCCTTCTGAGCTTATTTACGAACTCAGATCTCTAAGGAACTAAGTCCCTTTTTCCTTTCCCCTCAGATGGAAAATTTGGATGCCCTCCTGGCTATCCTTCACTCAAGCAACCTTTTGTTGAGTCCTTTAGGGTGTTCAACAACCCTATGGAGATCCTTCAGTGTACTCTTCTTCAATTCTAGAACTCAAAGAGTTCTCTTCTCCTGTGCGTATCTGCACATCTACTCAATGCCCTCCTGGCAGACTGTCTTCTCACAGAACATCTAGTAGTTTTGTCCTCTCCTGTGCACTATATGCACCTGCTCAATTCCCTCTTGGTAGATCTCTACAGAACCCAAAGAGAGTTTTTGTCTTCTATCTGAACTCACAGTAGAGTTCCTCCTCTGTGCACTCCTTACACTGGCTCAATGCCCACTTGGCAGACTTTCACAGAACTCCTCGGAGATTCTGTCTGCAACTATGTTTCTCCTACACAGACTTGCCTTCTGAGGTATTCAACAACCTCCAAGGTCTTCTTCTTAGTTGATGATTCTAGTTCCTATGCCCACTTGGCATGCCTTTATCTGAACCCGCGAAATTCAGAAATGCACTTTCTGTGCACGACTATCAAAACCCGCAGTGTTCTGTCACACCCTCATGGTGTGAAGCCTCAAATACCTTCTCAAATATGAAATCAAACAACCTGCAAATGTCTATCATACATCTACAGCGTAAAATGAACATAATGAAAACATCCACATAACATAGAAAACATGCAAGAAAATCTGCTCTAGTTTATATTAATGTAAATGCCTATTTTTACAAGGTGTTCCTAAGCACAGACTTTAACAAGGTCTTGTCTCCTTCTCTTCTGCTTTCTCCTCTCTTCTAACTCAAGTACTACAAAATGATATCCCAATTGATCTTTTACATGAGGGGGCTCTTCGAGCTCTTCCCTCCTACCTCAACTACCCTATTCAATGGCATTGAATGGGTTGTCTAATATACAATCTAGATCTAGATCTTAGCTTTTACAAACATTAAAGGCCTACCTACTTCTGCGCATGTGAAAAGAATGGCCTCAGGGATCAACAACCTAAAACATTTAATTAGATTCAATTTCAATTCGAAAATGAGGGTTGCGCCTCTCTTTAGCCTTGAATGCACGTGATTTGAAATCCGTTGTCATGGCTGGATGGCTGGTTGGCTGATGTGGAGAGATGCTTCTGCATCAACGGGTTTCATAAAGGACCTCTGGATTCTTTGAAGGTTCCAGCAGGGAATCAAAGGAAATACTTCGGATCGAGGAGAATTTAGATCGATCCTGAGTAGATCTTGGCCCGAGGGTCGGGGGTCTACGTCAGTACCTAGTCTATGCATTGCAACAATCACTGACATGACAAAAGAAGGTGTTGTGCAGGAAAGATTGGATCAGTTGATGGAGCTGTAAGAAGACCAAATTTTAGCACGATTCCACCAGAATGTATAGAAAACAAAGGAAAATTATTGGCATGATAGGCACATAAAGAAAATCTTTAAGAAAGGAGATCTAGTTCTCCTCTATGACAGTAGGTATTTACAACACCCTAGGAAATTAAAGATGCATTGGTTTGGGCCTTATTGGGTAGATGCCATTTCAAATGGAGGTGTTGTGCAATTGAAATATCTTGCAGGGAAGAATCTTAGAGGACTAGTGAATGGTAGTCAACTGAAACTGTATCAAGAAAGTCAAACTAAAAACCTGAGGTAAAAACAGAGAGAGAAGGTATGATTGTACATATTGTATATAGTAGATGTTAGAAGAAAAAGACAAAAATCCATAAAAAGAAAAAATATAACAAAAATACAAAAAGATAGAAGAATATTAGAGGGTTTTTTATGTAATATATTTGTAGCGCTAACACTACGCCACAGAAAAAATAGTGTTGAAGACACTTTGCATTGGAAAATAGTGACAATTACAAAAGTGGAGGGCATAGGAAAAAGTGAAAAAGTGACAACTGTTTGTGTGAAACAACTGTCATTACACCATCCTACTATAAAGTTGGAAAAGGGGGTGAAATGTGTTCATTTGTGTTTTTTAACTAAGGAGAAGAATGAAGAGCTAAGTCTAAGTGTGAGAGAGTGATAATTTGGGAGAGCACATTGATAATTTTAGATAAGCAGTCCAAATCTTAACAAGATGTTTCCACCATGCATTGGAGCGTCGAGCAGGGCCGAGCGAAACACGAGCAGTGCTTGGGTGACACAAACATGAATGAAAGACATTCCCAGAGTCGTGGATGTGGATGAGATCCATACATCAGAATATGAGTCACACAACATGCAGGTCAAGGAAGAAGGAAACATATCACAGGAGGCCAATAAACCTAAGGAGGACACAGAGAGAACAAAATCCGATGCATCCAAGGAAAAAGGGCCACAACAAGGTGAAAATTCCATGGATTCAACGTAACAGGGCCTAGAGCCAGAAGAAGGGAATGAAACAGAGCACTAGGAAATACCATAGGTCAAGGTGTTGTCCCCGGAAGGGAAGAATAAGGTGCGAGTTAAGAGTAGTGCATAAGTAATATCGCACACACATACGAAATTGGAAATAGTAATGCCAAAATCCCAGTGGGAGTAAGTCTAGACGATGATATGGTGGGAGAAGCAGATACCATGAAATACTCCGATCATGACATGGGTGACACATTCAAATTCCTAGATTTTGTGCAATATAACTATATGGAGAGTAGAGGAGAGGTCCCATAAAGCATGTGTAGTGGATCCTGGGGCTCTACAATATAGGGATCATGCATTTGTTGGATATACTACACTTTGGGCACATTAAACACATCAATGGATGTGTGAAGCATCTCCTAGCAAGGGTGCATGGAGGAATTTTGTGTATGGATATGCCAGTTCCTATCAATGTGAACTTGATCACAGCTATCACTGGGCTACCCACAGATGAGGAGAAGCCATAGTATTAATTAGAGGATAAAACTAAAGAAGAATCCATCTCCAACAAAATCAAGTCAAAGTATGGCATAGAGAGAGGAAATAGGGGAATCGGGATCAATGACATAAATGATCCACAAATCTTGGAGTTCCTTGAATATTTCCTTGCTTCCCTTCCTCATCAAGACATGTTATTGTCTTGTTGTAACAGTCTAGGAAAACATGATGTTTCTCCAACCAATCCATTGAAATTAAACAGTCATATGATCCCAATGGTATGATGTTTACATGTACCTTTTGGTTGAGTTTGTTCATGCCTATTGGGAAATATTTATTCAACTCATTGATTTTCCTTTTAGCCCCCATGTCTAACTAAACTAACCAAGATTTATTATGATTACTTATTTTCAAGTGAAATATTTCAACAATGTTATCATTTATGTTACTATGTCTAGCTCCATAATCAATCAAAATTTTCATGGGTGGGTTGTCAATCTTACCTTCCACTTCAATCATGGGGGATTGATACCCTGCCTCCTTGTTGTCCAAGGATTCATAAATCCTTAGCATGGTTCCTCTCATGGCTTTCACCATTTTAGCCTCCTGAATGTTTTGGACAATCCTCATTCTTTCTCCTTTGTGAGGGCAGTCCCTATATAAGTTATTTCCCTCACATCCCCAATATTGAACATGCTAGTGCCTTGGCCTTTTTCCAAATGAATGTGTAGTCTTTTGCACATTTTGGGATGATCGATCTTGCTGATTTGCTTGGGAGTTATTCCTGAAAAAGGGTGTCTTAAAAACTTTCTTCCTTTAATCCTTTTTGCCTTTCATCTTGTCATTCCAAGCCTTTTGGAAAGTCATTCTTCCTTTTCTTTTCTCATAAATGTGTATTTCTGTCATTATGGTTTCCTCCAATGTCTTCGGATTATCATATTTTATCTTGTCACTATAGAAAGAGGGTAACCCACTTAGAAACCTATGGATTTTAACCTTCTCATCCTTGATGAAGTCAACATACTTAAACAATTCAAAGAACCACTTCTCATATTCCTCCATCATCATGGTCCCAAACTTGAGTTCAAATAACTCTTTCATATTTCTCTCATAGTAAGGCTCAGAAAAATATTTCTCTTGAAAATATCCTTTGAAATTCCTCCATGATATCCTATTCTCATCAAGGTTCTAGGCTTTCTTAATTTGATCCCATCACATGGTTTCCTTTCCTTGCAAGTGGTAGGTGCCAATTCTAGTTTCTACCCGAGAGGGGTAATCATGCATCTAGAAATACTTTTTCACTTCCAACATCTAAGCCTCTTCCTCTTCTTCTTTCCTATGTTCACCATAGCAATTAGGTGGCATTAGTTTCCTAAGTTCACCTTGAAAGATGTTTTCCTTAGGCCTTCTTCTTTGCCTCTGAACAAGAGACACACTTGGGCTGCTCCGTGTCCATGAAATTGCATGAGTTATTCTAGTGTAATGTCTTGGAGAATGATGTTCCTTGATCATTCTTATTGACTACCTATCATTTCCATGATCATCCCTCACTAGTATATTTAGGTCAAATTATGATGGATCGTTTGACGCAATTGCCACTTTATATTGTCGGGAGAACGGCAAACATCAAACCCCCTAAAATGTAATTTCACATGACGTTGTTTTTCCAACGCTATAGCTATCATCTCTATTGCGAAGTTTCATGCGGACACGTGTCATATCATATTTGACTATCCAAACCCCATATATTCATCGCTACAATGACATCATAGACATCAGAATTCCAACATCCAATTTCGTCAGTCTCCACTACCTGTGTGCTATGGGAGCAATGTTACCATACATTGTGTTATCACTCCAGGAAACTACTTAGGGTTGTAAGCTAAGTATGCCTGGTAACTTAAGGATTGAATACTTTTCAGTAGGTGGATCAATGGGATACCAAGAAAGCACAATGAAGGGATTTACTTATCAGAATAACTT
>JASDQU010102578.1:522367-535790 GCA_032191745.1 Picea mariana | reverse complement strand
GCATCATCAACTGAATCGCCAACTGTCCAAGAATCATGATTTAGTTCTGCTAACTGAATCATAACTGATCGATTAAATGTGAGGTGAAACAATAACCCTTGAATCACATTTCCAATTAACCAGTACCGTTGGATTAAATCCGCAGGATTTCGCGTTTATCTCATATGCCCACTAGCTGTGACGGAGCACTAAACAGAATTTTAATTTCATGATTTCACATCTCGACATTCCTTTGATGAAGGGGCTCAACACTCCAAGTCGCGATCGTCGAAACTCTGAGATGGAGCTTAACACCGTCAGATTCTTCCCCTCACGTGACCACCAATGGTGACCACAGGCTGCGCCAAAAGGTGCTTCGTATTTCGTGAACTTATGAACTTTATCGAACCTGATCAACGGTTGAGATCTCCAATGATCTAATGGTCTAGATCTCATCGCGAGCTTGCATATCACAATTCTTATGATGAAGGGTCTCGATACTCCAATTCGTGATCGTCGAGACTCCGAGATGGAGCTTAACATTGTTAGCTTCTTCCTCCATCTTTCATATATGTAACCACTGGGTGTGACCACATTCTTATTTGAAAACACATTTCACACTTTCACATCTTGGGTATTCTGTGATGATTCCTCTTGACTCTCCATGTTACAAACTCTGAAATAGAGCTTGGCTTCTCTAGCTCTGCTCTCAAGCTCTCGACAATGTGACCAAGAGATATGACCACTCACCAATCAAACGAGCACTTCGCTCCTTTGACTTTCCAGTCAGCGAAACGATGATCTTTCAGCATGTGTCCTATGGAACCAACGGTCCAGATATTATCGTGAGTTCACCACGTGTCCTTATTGAATCAACGATCAAGATATTATTGTGATTTTGCAACTTTGCGAGCCTTCGTCATGCCTAATCAACGGTCCACGATCTCAATGATTCGACGATCGAGATCTTTTTGTGATCTCGCATATCGTGAGCTCCCACACCATGCTCTATTGACTACTCCAATGTGCAAGTCAGCATAATTTCAATCACTTGCCACGTGTCCTATGACTCCAATGGTCAGAATTGTTATCGTGATTTTTCATATCGTGAGTTCGAACCTCTTTCCTTTGTATTTCCCGATCTACGAAACTTTGAAATGAAACCTTTGCCGTGCTTCGACTTTTTTCCTCATTCTGAGCTTACACTGTTGATCTTGCCATTATTGCTATGCTACTATTCATTATGATCTTCGCCATCAATGAAAAACATGCATACTCTGCCTCTGTGTAAAAACATGCCAACAATATCCCCCTTTGGCATTGATGACAACCCCTTGAAAAACATGCAACTATACCACTGTAGCATCCTTGAAATTACCACACTTTCTCCCCCTTTGACATCAATGTCAAAGAAGAAACATGCTCCCCTTGAGTTGTTACGATACATACTCCCCCTCTCAACTATAAGAAGATTAGAAATACAACAGATATTCAATAAGTACTCCCCCTGATCAGGTGAACAGAATAGATGAAAGAAGTTATAACCCTCAACTTTTGACGAAGATATCCAAAAGCGGTCACTGCTAATGGTTTAGTAAAGATATCAGCTATATGTTCTGTGGAAGGAATATAATTCACTTGAATAATTCTGTTTGTAACTTGTTCTCTAAGAAAATGGTATTTTATTGGTGTGTGCTTGGATTTTGAATGAAGTACATGATTCTTAGAGAGATTGATGGCATTGGTGTTATCACAGTGAAGTGGAATGGGATCAGTGTAAGTTACCTTCAAATCTACAAGAGTTTGTATCATCCATAAAAAATTTGTGTATCAAGTAGCAACAACAATGTATTATGCTTATGTAGTTGATAATGAAATGGATCCTTTCTTTTTACTAAGCCATGCTACTAATGAGTGACCCAGAAATAATGCTCCTCCACTGGTTCTTTTTCTCTCATCAACACAGTTTGCCCAATCGACATCTAAATAAGCAATTAATTGAAAGTTCTGATTTCTAGGATACCATAGACCATTACTCATTATGCCTTTCAAGTACTTGAATATCCTTGTTACCACTACTAGATGACTTTTTTTAGGAGCAGACTAATAGTGACCTACCATTCCAACAACTTGCATTACATCAGGACAAGAAGTTGTGATGTACAAAAGACTGCCTATCATTGATCGGTATGTCCTTTGATCAACATCAGGTGACATGTCATCTTTACTGAGCTTGGAACCAACCACCATAGGTGTACTAATAGGAGAGGAATCCTCCATCTGAAATTTCTTCAACACCTCTTTCAAATATTTTTCTTCAGAGATAAATATTCCTGTAGAACTTTGATTTACTTGTAAACCAAGAAAATATGACAGTTCTCCTATCATGGACATCTCAAACTCTCTTTGTATAGAGTTAGAAAACTACTGGGCAGATGATTCATTAGTACAACCAAAAATAATATCAGCTACATAAACCAAAACAACTAGTAAATTATCACCTTCAGACTTGATGTAGAGATTTCTTTCAACAGTACCTTTATTGAATCCTTTGTCTTGTAAAAATTTGTCCAGTCTATAATAGCAAGCTCTTGGTTCTTGTTTTAGTCCCTTCTTCAGCTTGTAAACATAATTAGGATTATCTGTCAATGAGAATCCTTCAGATTGCTCCATATATACTTCTTCCTCTAGATCTCCATTAAGAAATGTTGACTTAACATCCATCTAATACACTTTAAAGTTATTATGGCAGGAATATGCAAGGAACATTCTAATGGCTTCCAATCTTGCCACTGGTGCAAAGGTTTCATCAAAATCTTGACCTTCAACTTTTGCATACCCTTTACAGACCAATCTGGCTTTATTTCTAACAACTTGTCCTTTTTCATTCATTTTATTCTTGAACACCCATTTGGAACCTATTACATTCTTATCTTCGGGTCTAGGTACAAGATCCCAAGTATTGTTCTTCCCAATCTGATCAAGCTCTTCATTCATAGCTCTAATCCAATAATCATGTTGGTTGGCTTCATCAAAATTTTTAGGTTCAGTCATAGATAAAAAGGCAACATGATATTGTTCTGAGTCTTTAATCAATTTCCTTCTTGTCTGAACTCCTTTATTTATATCTCCAATTATCTGATTTTCAGAACGATTCTTTCTAACAATTCTAAGAGGTGATTTTTCTTCTTTCTACTGATTTGTTTCAGCCTGAGTATTTGTATCTTCATATGATTCAGATTCTTCTCTTCTTGATCCTTGGACCTGTTCATCTTCATCTTCAACTATATCTTTTGTGCTTGGTTCAACACTGTTTACATTCCTGACCAAGACTTCTTCATCAACTTTTATGTCTATACAATAAACTAGTTTATGCAGCCTCTTATTGTAACATCTGTACCCTTTACTGTTTGTAGCATAACCTAAGAAGATACCTTCATCTACCCTGTTATCATATTCTCCAACATTTTCATCATTATTCTTAATATAACATTTACTCCCAAAGACTTTAAAATGCTTGATTGAAGCAGGTTTTCCAAACCATAGTTCATAAGGAGTCTTGTCACTGTGTGGTATGAGATGTGATTTGTTAAGGATATGAACAATTGTATGAATTTCTTCCACCCAATATGTCTGAGGTATGTTCCTTTCATTCATCGTTGATATTTCCATTTGTTGTACTGATCTATTCTTCCTCCCAACAACTCCATTTTGTTCTGGAGTCCTTGGAATTATGTACTCTCTTTTGATTTCATTTTTATCACATAACTCTTTGAAGTTCCATGAGCTAAACTCTCCTCCTCTATCATATCTTACTGCCTTCATTCATTTTCCTGTTTTATTCTCAGTTAGAGCCTTAAACACTTTGGATTTTTCAAATGCTTCAGATTTTTCCTTCAAAAAGGAAACCCATGTTAGTCTAGAATAGTTATCAATAATCAACATAAAATAATTTTCTTTTCCTGTACCTTCTTTCCTTGATGGTCCACATAAATCCATATGTACTAACTGGAGAGGTTTTTCTATTGAAGGAAAGTTTTTTAATTTGAACTGAGTGCGAGTAAGTTTCCCTATCTGGCAAGGTTTACAAACAGAGTCGTATGGCTTTGATATCTTCGGAAGATCTTTTACTGCCCCATTTTTTCTGAACTTGATTATATGATCAAAATTTAAGTGTCCAAGTCTCCTATGCCATAGCCGACTTTCATCATACTTTCTTAAGTAACATTCTTCTTTTTCTTCTTTTAACACATAGACATTGTTTTCTGTTCTTATCCCTTTTGCAACTAGCTGTCCTGAATTCACCAATTTTATTCTACAATCTTTAGAGGTAAAAACGACTTCACATCCTCAGTCAAAGAATTGACTGACACTAAGAAAATTATGTTTTAGGCCTTCTACAAACAACACATCTTGATATTTCCCTTTTCCTTTACTCAAACTTACCATTCCTTTACCTTTTATTTTTCCTGGTGTATCATTTCCAAAGGTTACATTCCCTGATTTGCTTTCACTTAGATTTAGAAACTTACTTTTGTCTCCAGTCATATGTTTGGAACATCCAATGTCAATATACCAGGGATTCTTTTGTCTTTGGGCTGATAACACTAATCCTCACTGGTCATCTTCTTTCTTCTTCCAAACCTTGAAATTTTCAGCAACAGGATTCAGATCTGGCTTATAGTTTCTTAAGCGATAGTTTGCAGCTTTATGTCCATAATTATCGAAATTGTAACATTATGGTTCACTGAATAATAGATCATAACTATTGTTATGCTCATAAGTGCTGTTGTGATTCACCTGTTTCCTTCTCCAAGTCATCACATGCTTTATAGTCTGTGATTGTTTGTTGCTTGGCTGTCTCAATCTTCTTGAAAAACTTGATTGCTCATATCTAAGTCTTAAAGAATAATTTATAGCTTTGTGACCAAAGTTAGAATACAAAAAACAATAACCATAGAAAAAACCTTTGTACCTGGAAAAAGGTTGTAGTCGATTTCTTCCATGCTGATGATTTCTTTGATCAGAAAATGTGTTTGTGTTATTTCTTTGATCTACAGATTCGGTTCTGGTACTTTTTTTCTCATTACTTCTTGGTGGCTGATTTTCTTTCTTTGTTTCTGTAGAGTGGTTGTTGTCAATGATTGTAGTTTTGAAAAACTTGATGGGCTTTGTATTACTTGAATGATCACTACTTGATCCTTCTTCATAGCCCAAGATGACTTTCAACTTTGGATTCCTTTGTTGATTTAGAATGAAAGTTAATTCTTCTGAAGATTTAATACTTGGAAGATTTTGATGATACAATGCCTTAAACTTCTCCATTTCTTTTATGGTTTTTACTATCTATTCTTCTAATGATTCACACCTTGCTTTCTTCTCTGACAATTATTGTTTCAGTATGTCTTCTATTTTATTTGCCTCCTCTAAATCCACTTTTAGTAGAGAAAATTTTTCATCAGGTTTTTCACCATTCATTTTAAACTCCATCAATAGTTGTTTTTGTTTTCTCTTCTTACATCTGAGTCTATCAATGTCTTCCAAAGCACTGATTAATTCACCTTCCATATCCACCACAGCTTCTTCATCATCTATTTCACCTCCTGTGTACTCATCATCGAGATCTCCCATAGCCATAAGCATAAAATCATTCACTTTGTCTTCACATGATGAATCATTATCTATGTCTTCTGAGGAATTGTCATTATTTGCACACAAACTTTTCTTTTTACTATATTTCTTGAATTTGTACTTCTTTTCATCATCAAAGTTCTGGTCATTTTTATGATGGGGACACTTAGATGCAAAATGACCTATCTTACCACAGTTAAAACATTCAAAGGGAAGCTTTCCTTGATATTTTCCTAATCCTTTCTTTAACCTTCTCACAAATTTTTCCTCAATATCATCTAAATCTGAATCAGTATTCTTGTCTTCTTTAAAAGACAATTCTCTAGTAGTGGATTTATCTTTGTTGATTCTCATTTCATATGTAGTTAAATTTCCTAGGAGTTGATCAATGGACAAAGTTTTAAGATCATTTAGTTCTTCTATTGCAGAGACTTTTGGATTAAATTTATCAAGAAAAGATCTTAAAATCTTCTGAACTAAAATTTATTCTTCAATCTTCTCACCAAGACCCTTCATTGTATTCACAAGCTCTTCAACTCTTAAAAAATAATTACTAACTGTTTCATCTTCATTCATATTTATTTGTTCAAACTTTAACCTAGATGTTTGAAGTTTGGCATCTTTTACTTTCTCATTTCCTTCATAGCTGCTAATAAGTTTATCCCACATTTCTTTGGCAGTTTGAAGATGCATCACCTTTACAAACTTGGCTTATGCAAGTCCATTCAAGATAGCATTCATTCCCTTAGAATTAAAGCTAATTTCTAACTTATCATCCTTGGAAGCTAGCACAATAGGATTTATGTATCCAGTCTCTACTACATCCCAAACATCAACACCTAAGTCCATTAGGTGTGTTCTCATTCTAACCTTCCAAAAGGAAAAATTTGTTCAATCAAACAGAGGAGGATTACTGGCTAAAGTCCCTTCATGACTTGTCATGTTTAAGATAACAGATCTACCTTTAAATAAAAGGAACCTGCTCTGATACCAATTGTTGAAATTACTAAGACAACTGAGAGGGGGGGTGAATTAGTTGTTATTTTGATTAAACAATTTTAAGTCTATTAAATCATTCTTAATCTTTCTTCAAATGATCATCAATATTATACAACATATGGACAACATAAATAATGAGCATCAGTCACACATAAGATATACAAAGAGACATATTTTCATGAGGAAACACATAAAGGGAGAAAACCTCTTTTTCTTTGAAATGATCGGCAGTCTTTTAAGTTCTGTACATCATATATGTTTGAGAACCAACTCAAAGTGAGGCTACTACCTTTTTTTTACAAGATCCAACTTCTTGAGAGCACCAACTCTTTGGTTTCTCTAGCACCGACTAGAAGTAAGAACCAACTGCCTAAGTGTTCCAGCACCGATTGGATGGAAGCACCTACTTCCACTTATACAAGCACCAACTTGTTTGAGAGCACCAACTCTCTAGTTTCTATAGCACCCACTAGATGGAAGCACCCAATCCCTGATTTTTTCAGCACCTACTTCCACTTATACAAGCACCAACTTGCATATAGAAAACTTTGTGTTTTCCCAAGCACCACCCTACCACCCTATTTTCTAGCCACAACTAGGTGGAAGCTACAACTCCCAATATTCAAGCACCAACTCGAATAGCAGAGGACCACAATCCTCCCTAGCACCACCCTTCTTCCCTGATTATGAATAAATGATGGAATAACCAACAACATAGATAAATCAATTCTTACCACTTCTTCTTTGTTATGTAAATATGGTCTGCTTCTAACTGTTTTGCAATTCTTCTCTTCCTCTCTTTGTTCTACAATTCTTCTCTTTCTCTATCTGTTCTGCAATTCTTCTCTTCCTCTATCTGTTCTGCAATTCTTCTCTTCCTCTGTCTGTTCTGCAATTCTTTTCTTCTTCAAGCTATTCTGCAATTCTGCTCTTGCTTCTGTCTATTCCTCATCTGTTACTCATCTCTAAGTTTTATCTCACACTATGCATACTGTCGGTCTCACACTGCATATACTGTAATTTTTTCTTTCTTACAATTCAACTGATTTTTCATTCAGAACGACCAACCTTTCACAGTCATTGCATCTCCATTTTATCCTATACCACCTATTTAGTTACACCTTGAATCTCCAAGAAAATGCATCAACAACTGAATCACCAACCGTCCAAGAATCATGATTCAGTTCTACTAACTGAATCGTAACTAATCAATTACCTGTGAGGTGAAACAATAACTCTTTGATCAAGCTTCCAATTAAAGAGTACCATTAAATTAAATCCATAGGATTTCACGTTTATCTCATATGACCACTAGCTGTGATCGAGCGCTAAACATAATTTTAATTTCGTGATTTCGCATCTC
The DNA here is from genome assembly GCA_032191745.1 of Picea mariana. Taxonomy (NCBI): domain Eukaryota; kingdom Viridiplantae; phylum Streptophyta; class Pinopsida; order Pinales; family Pinaceae; genus Picea; species Picea mariana. The sequence goes on along the minus strand of JASDQU010102578.1, from coordinate 527,818 downwards.
AAAATTCTTGTGATGAAGGGTCTCGACACTCCAAGTCATGATCACCGAAACTCTGAGATGGATCTTAGCACCGCTAGCTTCTTCCCCTCACGTGACCACCAGTGGTGACCACAGGCTGTGCCAAAAGACGCTTAATATTTCACAAACTTATGAACTTTATCAAGCCTGATCAATGGTCAAGATCTCCAATGATCTGATGGTCCAGATCTCATCACAATATTGCATATCACAATTCCTATGATGAAGGGTATCGATACTCCAAGTCGTGATCACCAAGACTCTAAGATGAAGCTTAACACCGCTAGCTTCTTCCTCCATCTTCCACAGATGTAACCACTGTCTATGACCACAGCCTTATTCGAAAATGCATTTTGCACTATCGCATCTCGGGTATTCTGTGATGAGTCCTCTCGACTCTCCATGTCATGAACTCTGAAATAGAGCTTGGATTCTCTATCTTTACTCTCCATCTCTTGACAATGTAATCACGAGATATGACCACTCGCCAATCAAATGAGCACTTCGCTCCTTTGACTTTCCAGTCAGCAAAACGATGATCTTTTGCCATGTGTCCTATGGGACCAACGGTCCAAATATTATCGTGATTTCACCACATGTCCTTCTTGAATCAACGGTCAAGATCTTATCGTGATTTCACAACTTCACGGGCTTTCATCATGCCTGATCAATGGTCCACGATCTCGATGATTCGATGGTCCAAATATTTTTGTGATCTCGTATATCATGAGTTCCCACACCATGCTGCATTGACTCCTCCAATGTGCAAGTCAACGAAATTCCAATCGCTTGCCACGTGTCCTATGACTCCAACGGTCACAATTGTTATCGCGATTTTTCATATCGCAAGTTCAAACCTCTTTCCTTTGGATTTCCTGATCTACAAAACTCTGAAATGAAACCTTTGTCGTGCTTTGACTATTTTCCTCCTTCTGAGATTACATTGTTGAGATTTCCATTATCTCTACGCTATTGATCGTCCTGATCTTCACCATCAATGACAAACACACATACTCTACCTATATCTAAAAACATGCCAACAATCTCCCCCTTTGGCATTGATGGCAACCCCTTGAAAAACATGCAACTATACCACTATAGCATCCTTGAAATTACCACACTTTCTCCCCCTTTGAAATCAATGTCAAAGAAGAAACATACTCCCCCTAAGTTGCTACGATACATAATCCCCCTAAGTTGTTACGATACATACTCCCCCTGTCAACTATGAGTAGCTTAGAAATACAACAGATATTCAATAAGTACTCCCCCTGATCATGTGAACAGATTAGACAAAAGAAGTTATAACCCCCAACTTTTGAAGAAGATATCCAAAACGGGTCACTACTAACGGTTTAGTAAAGATATCAACTATCTGTTATGTGGAATGAATATAATTCACTTGAACAATTATGTTTGTAACTTGTTCTCCGAGAAAATGGAATTTTAATGGTATGTGCTTAGATTTTGAATGAAGTATAGGATTCTTAGAGAGAGTGATGGCACTTATGTTATCACAGTGAAGTGGAATGGGATCAATGTAAGTTACTTTCAAATATGCAAGAGTTTGTATCACCCATAAAATTTGTGTGCAACAAGTAGCAGCAGCAATGTATTCTGCTTCTGTAGTTGATAATGAAATGGATACTTTCTTTTTACTAATCCATGCTACTAATGAGTCATCCAGAAACAATGCTCCTCCACTGGTGCTTTTTCTCTCATCAACACAGTTTTCCCAATCGACATCTGAATAAGCAGTTAACTAAAAGTTTTTATTTCTGGGATACCACAGACTGTAACTCATTGTGCCTTTCAAGTACTTGAATATCCTTGTTACCGCTACTACATGACTTTGTTTAGGAGCAGACTAACAACGACCTCATAGGGTTGATTATTGTTTATTTTGTATTCATGTTTCCATAAATGACAATACAAAATCCATAATTCCAACACATCATAGGGTCAACCATGCATCCATGGAATTATTCAATCCTAGAAAGTATAAATTGTGCCTCACATTTCACTTAGTCAGAAAGTATTTCCATGCCTTTTTTGAATTTGGGTGTGTGTGTGTGTGTGTTCCTTTCTTTCACATTTCACATTATTCATAATTTTGTTTCTCTTTCTGCATGAAAAACACCAACAAGAAAACACTCTTGCCTCAAATGCTATAAAATTTATTTTCTTAAATTCAGAAGTGAAATCCATGCCATTTCAGATTTACCCAAGGAAACAAAACAAATTGTAAGTTTTAAACATGTGAATTAAATAAATGCATACATTTTTTTAACAAAAACATAAATTAATCAATGGCTCATACACACAGTACACAGAGATTTACATTGGAAACCCTTAACCAGGAGAAAACCAAACTTCCTTGGTGCCACACCTTTCAAATTTCCATTGTATTAATTTCACCATTCATAATACAATATATACATTATTTTAGGTATTCCTTAGCTACCAAAACCCTAAACCCTTAATCCAGGATTAATTTAGAACACCACCCAAAAACAAATTTTGGGGTGCTATGCGTAATCGGGGGGCAGGGGGGGGGGTGACCTAGGCCCCCTTGGGACCCCCCTTGAAATATCCATCACACATGAAAAACACATGCAAATAATATAACACATACCCAACATTCTCCCACTTGTTTTTTTCTTTGCATACAAGGGTTCACATGATTACATAGTCAACAATCCACAGAAGCAATGACCAATGTTCCTCTACACTAGGAGAACTTCTTTGTGATTAAATACTTTTTCAATGAATATGAAACATTCTTCAGAGTGTCAATGTAATGTACCTCAAAATTTCCATAAAAAAAAATAAATCTAAGGGACATTAATCTCCGATCTTCATCTAATAAACTCGTTTCAATTAATACATTCGTAGTTCAAAGGAAGACATCTTAGTTCCTGTCCTAAATCTCTGTGAGGTAAGTTATATGTCATTCAAAGACACTACCACGCCAGTTTAATTTATTTGAGCAACATAGGTTCTATCCTTCCCTTCATACTCAAACTACTCCTATTTATATATATATATAGGTAGTACACTAGGCTTAGGATCTATAGTCCCTTTCTCTCCCTTAGTTGAGAGTGCCTATGTTTGCACACGAGACTATTTATTTGACCTTAGAAAAAGGTTCATACATTATATATAAGGTAATGGATTCGAGACTATATCTCTTAGCAGAATGTAAAATGGTAAGATATAAAGACTATATCCCTAATTTGCATTTGACTTGATCTTAACTAAACACTATTTGAACAAAGTCCCAAATGATCGGTGGTATAACTATAGTGAACTGTTGGTATGGGCATCTTCCAACTAACCCTATTGTGAATGGGAATAATAATGATTTCATAATTTTATTGACGAGGAAAGGACAGTCTATTGTTAAGACTCTGCATCACCATTAAATGACTGTATTATGCGAATTACGATGTTCTCACCTGGGCTTTCATCCAACCGAGATGTGTCAACTCTGTTCTTATCACATGGTCCAACTACCCTTCGAACTCATATAACTTATAGTCTGTAGCTAAGGCTCGTCAAGGGTTTAATGTGTTCACTGTTTCATTGTGGAGTTCCATCGAAAATCTCTGCGTATGGTTTTCTCAGGTACAGGTTGTCGAAAAGGGGTAACATGGACCAGTGGGATGCTATCCCCATCCATTCTCCCCGGTAATCACTCGTTCCCTAACTTCTGGTTTTTAAGGTGGATCGACTCTCTGTTATAGTGGGGGAACCCTCGTAAACAAAAAATTACCCTTTATTCTTACTTGAGTCTCCCATTAATGGTACTCTGTATAATTTTCATGAGTTAAATCCTATTTTCTGGATGACTAGAAACTTTCTGTGGACTTAATCCCCGACTTCTTGAGAGGTATTGGCACCCTATCCCCTTATCCCGACTCTAGAGAAATTATGTCTATAGGGGGTTTTAAGGGAAAAATTAAAATCCTATGGTTTCATACCATATAACATCGATATCCTCTATGGTCTTTCTATATATGTACGTTGAGGCCTACTGTTAATATTTTCTTGAGGTTACGTGTCGTTTTTAGACGGAAGATAAAAGTTTCCTTACTGGGTATATCATAAATCGTCGTGTTTTCTTTCTTCCCCTTTATAAAGGAACAAATCTATCTTTCCCAAAAGCGTTGCTACGATCTGCGCAGTGTGGCTAAGGAAAGTGATTTCTATGTTTGTGGCCAATCTTCCAAACCAAACACATGGCATACCATGTTGAAGATTCATGGAACTCCTTGTGTTATTTATGTTTTCTTCTATCATTATCGTGTTCTAGGACTTTCCTTTTACATTTCCATAATTTCGTTCAGCAAAGGTTCCACTCCAATGTTTATTCTACACTATGATTCTCGTCCTACTTGCGTCTCATGTCCTATACAATTTATATATTAACTGTTAGAATAATTGATTTATTCATTGTAATTATATTTTAAATTTCATGATTGATATCGTTCACTAATGATGGGCCCCTTTTGGCTGCGAGGGTACCCGTCAAGTGGACCTTGTCCCCCTCCACTCCTTTCGGGTTCAAGTATGACCTCCATAGATATGCATAGAGAAAGGTCGGCATGCATTATGGCCTGAGTTAAGTACTATTCTAGACTTAACTCTTTTTTATTACCTTCGTTCTGTTGAAATTTATCGTTCGCCTTATATATTTGTTTTGTAATGAATGCTAATGTAAACTTGTAATTTCCTTGTAGGGTTTCGATCATGTGATGGTTCTTATCAAAGGTGAAAAAGGTATTCGAGTTCCCTTATAAATGCTTCGAGAGTTAAAGTACCTTGAAGGACACGACTTCCATTTATATTTAAAGCAGTTTGGTTGTTACGTTCAATTTCCTGTAGTGGCTAGAAAAAGAATAGGAGAATTCCCAAAAGCATTCTGGGTTTTTCGGGGCGGTTTTCTATGTGTAATAACTCCTTTGGAGATTACTTTACATGCCCTTTCCTTATCTAATTACAATAAAGTAAGAAATATTGGATAGTTTTATTCTCCTTTCTGGTTTCTCTGTACATAAATTTTGGTTGTCGGGACTTTCGTCCTAACATGCATACTTAGTATCAAAAGTCTGTATCTTCCTCACTGTAGGGTATGAAAGGGTATTTTCTTCCTTATTTTTGATTTTGACTTAGTAGGGATATGATTGCAGGTTTGGTTTTACTTAATATATTTACTGTATACTTCTTCATTTATGGTTTATAAGGATATGACAGTGTGTACATGACTACACTTTTTAATTTCATTTACACTGTAGGTAAATAAATCTTGGACTGTAATACGAATAAATAAGAGGTTTTTAGATTGTTTATTCAATATCTCTTTCGTACAGTTGTAATTACATGTCTAATGGAACAATTGATAAGATAGGAACAGGTCTGTATATATATATA
>JASDQU010102578.1:491410-514636 GCA_032191745.1 Picea mariana | reverse complement strand
TAGGCTTACGATCTATAGTCCCTTTCTATGCCTTAGTCAAGAGTTCCTATGTTTGCGCGCGAGAGTATTTATTTGACCTTAGAGAAAGGTTCATGCATTATATATAAGGTAACAAAGTCTGGACTATATCTCTTAGGAGAATGTAAAAAGTTAAGATATAAGTACTATATCCCTAATTCTTGTTTGACTTGATCCTAACTAAACACTAATTCAACAAGGTCCCAAATTAACGGTGGTATAACTATAGTGAACGGTTGGTATGGGCATATTCCAACTAACCCTATTGTGAAAGGGACTGATAATGATTTCATAATTTTCTTGATGAGGAAAGGATGGTCTACTGTCAAGAGTAGTTAAGACTCTGCATCACCATTAAATGACAGTCTTGTATTATGTGAATTACGATGTTCTCACCTGGGCTTTCATCCAACCGAGATGTGCCAACTCTATTCTTATCACATGGTCCAGCTACCCTTCATACTCTTAGCATTTAGAGCTTCTAGCTAAGGTTCATCAAGGGTTTAATGTGTTCATTGTTTCATTGTGGAGTTCCCTCGAAAAGCTCTGCCTATGGTTTTCTCAGGTGCAGGCTGGAGAAAAGGGGTAACATGGACCGGTGGGCCACTATGGCCATCCATTCTCCTTGGTAAGCACCAGTTCCCTAAATTCTATTTGTTAAGGTGCCTCGTCTCTCTGTTATAGTGGGGAAACCCTTGTAAACAAAAAGTGCCCCTTTATTCTTACTCAAGTCTCCCATTAATGGTAATCTGTATAATTTTCATGAGTTAAATCTATTTTTTGGATGAGTAGAAACTTTCTTTGGACTTAATCCCGAACGTATTGAGAGGTACTGGCACCCTATCCCCTTATCCTGACTTTAGAGAAATTACGTCTGCAAGGGGTTTTAAGGGAAAAATTAAAATCCTATGGTTTCATACCATCTAACATCGATATCCTCTATGGTCTTTCTATAGATGTAGTTCAAGGCATGCTGTTAATTTTTTATTGAGGTTACGCGTGGTTTTTAGATGGGAGATAAAAGTTTCCTTACTGGGTATATCATAAATCATTGTGTTTTCTTTCTACCCCTTTATAAAGGAAAAAATCTATCTTTTAGAAAATCATTGCTACGCTCTGCCCAGTGTGGCTAAGGAAAGTGATTTCTATGTTTTTGTCCAATCTTCCGAACCAAACTCATGGCATACCATGTCGAATATTCATGGAACTTGATGCAGACCCCTTGCCCTCGGGCTGAGTTCCGCGCAGAATCGTCACTAAAACAACGCCAAAGGTTAATCAAACCCTTTGTTTAAGCCACGAAATATTTTGGGCTTCGTGAGTTGGAGGTTCTTGACACAATGTCACAACTTTTACAATCGCCGAAATCTGAAACGTCAATGAAGGTTGAATCCTCCAATGCGAAAAGCACATGCCACCTTTTACCCACTAGTTTCAACTTTTGGGACTTTGAGTGAACAAACAACAATCGTTCCTCTTCCCTTATGATTCCCCGAACTCTGAAATGTCGAAATGTTGAAATGGGCTCAAAGTCCCATGGAATGTGAGAGCGATGGCCTTTCAGGATTTTCGCCGAAGCTTGACCCCTCTTTTGACTCCGTCGCACGTATCCTCTGACTGATACTTGGGACCCACCTTTTAGTGTTTCCTTCTTCACGATTTCAGGATTTGTGTTGACCATGCAACTCCACTTCTTCAGTCCTGAAACCTGATTGGTACCCAATGGCTATTGTCCCTCAACCTTTTTGGGAATTTTCCCTTTCTCTATTCGGGATTTTGTGAACTGGGACTTTGAAACTATCGATTCCAAAGTCACTGCCTCCTCTACTTCTTGAACCCCGGAAAGACGAAATGTTGAAATTCCACTCCAAAGACACACTGCATTTCTTGACTTCAAGATTTTCAATGAAAAGACCCCTGGCTCCTTGTCATTGGAATTTCTGAAATGTCGAACCTCAAAATACCGAAATGTCGAAATTTCACACTTGAAAATCCCTTTTGCGATTCGAGAATTAGAGTGACCAAGGATTTTGGCCTGCACTCCAAACTTACGGATCCTGAATCCCCAAAATGATCTGTTGGCTCAAACTGACCATAATCAATAGTTCACATTGACTCTTGATGTCAGGGTGGAGGATTCATCCAACTCCTAACCACCTTACATCTCGCCTGGATCCTACGGTCCTCACGGTTTCACGAGTTCTCCACGGAGAATTTCGACCACCACATGCACTCCTCAATGACTTTTTCCCAAACGACTCGGTGTTCACTCTCCTGAACTTGACTTCTATGAGTTGACTTTGATCTCCGTATCCCTTTGAACACTTCAACGGTGTTATCCTTCCTGAGCTTTCACTTGTAAACTCAAGCTTCCCAAAAGGATCTCTTCTTGCACTCCTTGCGAAAAATCTTCAAATAACCTCTAGTTATTTGAGTCTCTGGCCCTGTGCACTCTTTGCAACAATGGTCCTCTAAATATTTCCCTTAGTTGATAAGTTCTAAGGCTCCAACCAGTCTATGCACACCTTGCACGACTTTGTGCTTCACATACACTTTAGCTGGTATGAGAACAACAGTATCTATCCTGAGCTTTCTGGGATGACACTCAGAACCTCTTCAACGCACACCTTGCAGACGTTCACTTCACTCCTTGCAGGAATTATTAGGAAGAGAAACAATTGAAACTCATTCTTCTCCTCTCTCAGACTTCATACATTCACCATGAAATCATACACACAATGCAACATTGAAACAAATGCATAATAGAGAAACAAATCAACTGTAAACATACCATTGAACAAATGTAAACAGTAAGCATCATAACACCATGAAAGTTGAGTCAAAGATTCATATATTAAATCAAGTGCTCTTGTACATGGGTTCTTCTCTACATTTCTCTGCTACAGCTCTACAGCTTATGAAATCTGAATGATCATCCAAAATTACAATGATACAAGGGTGAGGGTGTCTATATCCATTTTCCCTCCTACATTTCTAAACTGTCTAATCTAACATTCATATCTACCTACTTTACATTAACATATTTAAATGTCTATTACATCCAGCAGATGAGAACAATTTCTCCAGATCTGTTCATATCTCCAAGACATAAATGTAAGTATGCTTCTCCTAGCTATTACATTAATGCTTTATATTTCAAAATTCAAAATGTTTTCATAAAAACGTGTCCTTTTTGCATCCACGTGTTCAGTTGTTCCTTTGACTAGGTGTGTGCTTTGGCTTTCTACGATGCTCCTGCATCATACTCCCTCGCTTGAAAATTTTCATGAACTCTTGTTCATGAGTTGTTGCATGGTTTGTCCATGCCTATGAATTGTTGTTTCATCCTCCCAACTAGCATCTTCAACTGGATGTCCCTTCCATTTGACCAAGTATTCAAAATACTCTTTTCTCCTTGTCTTTTTTCTAACCCTTTTGTCAATTATGATTTCCATCTGTGGCTCTATAGCTACAGGCATTTGTTTTTTCCATTGAATTTCTTTCTGTTCCTCCTCTACTACCGCTCCTTCATCTCTGTAAGGGTACAAATCCGCAACATTGAATATCGGTGAGATTCCGACCCCATATGGTAATTCAATCTCATATGCGTTTGCCCCAAATTTCCTTATGACCTTGCACAGTCCAATATTTTTCATATTCAACTTATTATACAATCCCCTTGGGAACCTCTCCTTCCTTAGATGCACAAGAATCACATCACCAACTTCAAATTGAAGTTCTCGCCTGTGTTCATCTGTTCTCTGCTTGTATTCTTGACTTGAACTCTGCAATCGCTCCTTAATTTGGCTGTGAAGCTCCTTCATTCCTTCTGCAAAGTTCTCTGCACTAGTACTCTTGAATTCATTTTGTTCCAAATCATTCAATTCAGAAACTCCCCTTGGATGCATTCCATATACAATCTGGAATTGATTTTTCCCTATGCTTCTATTGAGTGAATCATTGTAAGTGAATTCTGCCTATGGAAGAATGTGATCCCATTGATTGTGGTGTTCAGTCACTAAGCTTCTTAATAAATATCCCAACCTCCTGTTTACAACCTCTGTCTGTCCATCCATCTGAGGATGATGTGCTGAGCTAAAAGAAAAAAATTTCCCTGACTTCTTCCATAAGGTCCTTCAGAAATTCCCTACGAACTTGGTATCTCGATCAGACATGATAATCTTTGGCAAGCTGTGAAGTATGGTGACTTCCTTGAAAAACAGGTTCGCAATATGAGTTGCGTCACTGGTTTTCTAGCATGGTATGAATGTGCCATTTTTGAAAATCTTTCAACTACCATAAATATCGAATCATGTCCTCTCTGTTTCCTTGGCAGTCCCAATATGAAATCCATGCTCACTGCATCCCATGGCCTTTCAGGTATGGGTAATGGTTGGTACAACCCCGTGTTCTTCCTTTTTCCTTTCGTGTGCGGACAAATTTTGTACCTGTCCACAAATTTCTTGACATCTGTCCTCATCCCTGGCCAAAAATATGAGGCATTCAACTTTGAGAACATCTTTTCATGACCGAAATGTCCAGCCAATCCTCCACTATGTTTTTCCTTCAGCAAATTCTCCCTCATGGAGCATTTTGGAATACATAGCTGGTTTCCCTTGAACAATAATCCATCCTGGATCATGTATTCAGTCCATTGGCTTCTGTCCCTGAGAATTGGATTCTCAGATGCCTCATATGCCTCTTTAAAATCTGGGTCATCCCTGTACATTTCTTTGAGGTTATCAAAACCCAAAGTCTTGACTCTGAATTCCTACATAAGAAACCATTTTTTGCTCAAAGCATCAACAACTTTGTTAGCAGTTCCAGAAATATGCTTAATCACAAAAGTAAAATTTTGCATGAATTCAACCCATTTAGCATGTTTTTGGTTCAACTTCTCTTGTCGAATCACAAATTGCAAATCATGATTATCGTTGTACAAAACAAACTCCTTGGGAACCAAATAGTGTCTCCATTTCTTCAATGCTTGTATGACGACATAGAATTACTTCTCATACGTGGAGTACTTAACCTTCGATTCATTCAGTTTTTCTCTAAAGTACGTGACCGACCTATCATCTTGGCTCAAGACTGCTCCAATTGCAAATCCAATTGCAACACACCTGACCTAAAATGTCTTGCTAAAATCTGGCAAAACCAGAATTGGTTGCTCAATGATCTTCTTCTTCAACAGATTGAAACTCTTCTCTGCTTCCTCCATCCTGTGAAAAGATTTATGTCTTTTCTTCACCATATCCATCATCGGTGCACTAATTTCACTAAAGTTTCAGATGAATTTCCTGTAGAATCTAGCCAAACCATGGAAACTTTGAACTTCAAACACGCTCTTCGGCAATGGCAAATTCTTAATCGCCTTTATCTTTTCTGGATCCATTTTTAATTCATTTGCAGAGATAACAAAAGCCAAATAAATGAGTTATGTCCTCATAAATGACGATTTCTTCATATTAATAAACAATTTCTCTTGCTGTAATCTTCTCATTACTGCAACTAAATGCTTTAAGTGTTATGCTTCTGTCTTGCTGAAAATTAATATATCATCAAGATATACAATGGCAAATTTCCCTATGAAATCCTTCATGACTTCATTCATCAACCTCATGAAAGTATTGGGCACATTCGTTAAGACAAATGGCATGACAATCCATTCATACAGCCCCTCATTCGTCTTGAATGTTGTCTTCCATTCATCACCTTCTCTCATTCGAATTTGATGATACCTACTTTTCAAATCAATCTTTGAAAAAAATTTTGCTCCACTCAAGCAATCCATCAAGTCGTCCATCCTTGGCAATGGAAATATACATCTGATGGTAATATTATTGATCACCCTTGATTCTATACACATTATCTAGCCTCCATCTTTGTTTGGGCTGAGCACTGTCGGAACAACGCATGGACTCAATCTTTCTCGAATCAATCCTTTGTGCATTAAGTCCTGGACCTGTCTCTTAACTTCTTCATTTTCCTGTGACATCAACCGATATGTTGCTTTGTTCGACAAACTGTATCTAGGTATAATATCTATATGATGGCTTATACTCTTGATAGATGGCAACGAACAAGGTAGTTCGTCCACTACTATATCAACAAACTCTCCCAACAACTCCTGGATTTCTTCTAGTAAATCATCTATCCTTGTACTGGTCAAAACAATTTTGGGCTTCCTGACCACAATAAATTGTGTGTCTTCCTTATTCTCTACCTCATTAAGAAGTTCCTTCCCACTCATGAGAAGTACAATGTTGCTCATTTCTGTTTTTACCTCTTTATCCTTAATTGGCATAAACATGTGAGTCCTACAATTTTTCTCTAGGGTGTACGTGTTCTTTCTCCCATCATGAACTATGTTTATGTCATATTGTCATGGTCTACCCAACAATAGATGACAAACATCCATGGGAATGACATCACATAATATTTCCTCTTTATATCCTCCTATTTTAAATTCAACTAGACACTGTATAGTGACATTTACCTGATGTCCTTTTTGTAGCCACGAAACCCTGTATGGGCTTGGATGTACAACAGTCTCCAGCTCCAGCTTTTCTACCATCTCTGTAGATATGAGATTGTCTGTGATACCTCTATCCACTATGACCTTGCATACCCTATCCTTAGTTTTTCAAGCAGTCTGAAACAGACTATTTCTTTAGGTTGGGTTCTATGCTTCCTTCTCTGGCTTCAAGAGAATTTTCGTCATCATCAAAGATCTTCTTCCCTTGGCATATTCTACCTCGACATTCCATCCTTGAGCTTTGGTAATGTGAGTTTCACCACCATATTTATTATTATCTAGACACTCATAGGATTTGTGTCTGATTTTTCCACAGACGAAGCATTTCACTTCACCTCCTCTGCCTCTTCCTCTTCTTCTGGCTCTCTCAGGTTGATTTTGAGGTTTCTTTTCCTCTTCTTTAGGTCTCTGAGTTCTGTCTTGGGCAATTGGTTTGCCTCTGGCTTGACTTCTACTTTGGCCTCTCTGACCTTCTCTGATGTTTATCCTGTAGAATTATTCAGTGTATTCTTTCACCGACAACAGCTTCTATCTCAAATTTTGCATCCTTTGAAACAGAGTGATTTGATAATCCCTGGGTATAAATTTGGCTTTCATCATTGCAACCATTCTATCCCATCTTTTGATTTTCTACTTTCCCTTGCAGCATTTGTCAGCCTGCAGTTCATCCCACCACAGTGTTGCATGTCCTTTAAGTCTAGTAACAACATGTTTGACTTTCTTGTCTTCCTCAACATCCTCATATTCAAAGTATTTGTCTAGATCTCTAAACCACACTAGAAGTTCTTCAACATCCAAGTTGCCTTCGTACACTGGAATGTCCATTTTCTCTCTGGCACCTATCCTTGCAACATCCCTAAATAGGCGTTTGTCTGTAACTTCTTCCCCTTCGTTTCCAACTTCATTTTCACTTTCAACCTCGCTGATATCCCCAGCGTCAACTATGTGCCTCTGTGTTGTCTCCATAGAATCAAGCCTGACATGTAACTCACGCATTTCTCTTTCCACTGTTGGATCAGGCATTGACCTATCTCTTCATCTCGGTGGCATGGTTGTAAAATTTTCATCTTTTCTCTCTGCTATGGAAAGGAAGGAATTTGTTCTCTGCTTTGATACCACTTGATGTAGACCCCCTTCCCTCGGGCCGAGATCCGCACAGGATTGTCACTAAAACCACTCCAAGGGTTAATCAAACCCTTTGTTTAAGCCACGAAAGATTTCAGGCTTCGTGATTTGGAGGTTCTTGACACAATGTCACAACTTTTACAATCACATAAATCTGAAACATCAACAAAAGTTGACTACTCCAATGCGAAAAGCACATTCCACCTTTTACACCCTAGTTTCATCTTTTGGGACTTTGAGCGAACAACCAATAGTCCTTCCTCTTCCCTTATGATTCCCTAAACTCTGAAATTTTAGAATGCCAAAATGTGCTCAACGTCCCATGGAATGTGAGATCGATTGCCTTTCGGGATTTTTGCCGAAGCTTGACCCCTCTTTTGACTCCACCGCATGTATCCTCTGACTAATACTTGGGACTCACCTTTCAGCGTTTCTCTCTTCGTGATTTCAGGAATTGTGTTGACCATGAAAATCCACTTCTTGAGTCCTGAAACCTCGAAACACGATTGGTACCCAATGACTATTGTCCCTCAACCTTTTCAGGAATTTTTCCTTTCCCTCTTCAGGATTTTGCAAACCGGGAGTTTGAAACTCTCGATTCCAAGGTCACTGCTTCCTCTACTTCCCGAACCCCGGAAAGATGAAATGCCAAAATTCCACTCCAAAGACACGCCACATTTCACGACTTTAGGATTTTCAAAGAAAATACCCCCGTCTCCTTGTCATCGAAATTTTCGGAATGTCGAACCACGAAATACCGAAATGCTGAAATTTCACACCTCAAAATTAGTTTCACGATTCAGGAATTAGAGTGACCAAGGATTTTGGCCTGCACTCCAAAATTACGAATCCTGAATCCCTGAAATGATCTATTGGCTCAAATTGACCATAATGAATAGTTCATGTTGACTCTTGATGTTAGGGTGGAGGATTCATCCAAATCCTAACCACTTGACATCTCCCCTCAATCCTGCAGTCCTCGTTGTTTCACGAGTTCTCCATGGAGAATTTCGACCACCAGATGCAGTCCTCAATGACTTCTGCCCAAACGACTCGGTGTTAACCCTCCTGAACTTGACTTCTATGATTCGATTTTGATCTCCATCCCCCTTTGAGCACTTCAAAGGTGTTATCCTTCCTGATCTTTCACTTGTAAACTCAAGCTTCCCAAAAGGATCCCTGCTCACACTCCTTGCGACAAATCTTCAATTAACCTCGGGTTATTTGAGTCTCCAACCCTGTGCACTCTTTGCAACAGTGGTCCTCTCAATCGTCCCCTTAGTTGATAAGTTCTAAGGCTCCAACCAGTCTGCGCACACCTTGCATGGATCTGTTCTTCACCTGCACTTCAGCTGGTATGAGAACAACGATATCTCTCCTGATCTTTCTGAGAGGAAACTAAAACCCTCATCAATGCACACCTTGTGGATGTTTAGTGCACTCCTTGCAGGAATTCTCAGGAAGAGAAACAATTGAAACTCATTCTTCTCCTCTCTCAGAATTCATACATTCATCATGAAATCATACACACAATGCAGCATTGAAACAAATGCATAACAGAGAAACAAATCAACTGTAAACATACCATTCAACAAATCTAAATAATAAGCATCATAACACCATGAAAGTTGAGTCAAAGCTTCATATATTAACTCAAGTGCTCATGTACATGGGTTCTTCTCTACAGCTCTCTGCTACAAATCTACAGCTTATGAAATCTGAATGATCATCCAAAATTACAATGATACAAGGGTGAGGGTGTCTATATCCGTTTTCCCTCCTATGTTTCTAAACTGTCTAATCTAACATTCATATCTACCTACATTACATTAACAGAATTAAATGCCTATTACATCCGGCAGATGAGAATAATTTCTCCAGATCTGTTCATATCTCCAAGACATAAATGTAAGTACGCTTCTCCTAGATATTACATTAATGCTTCAGATTTCAAAATTCTAAACGTTTTCATAAAAATGTGTCCTTTTTGCATCGGAGAGTTCATTTCTTCCTTTGAATAGGTGCGTGATTTGGATTTCTACGATGCTCTTGCATCATAACTCCTTGTGTTATTTATGATTTCGTCTATCATTATCATTGTCTAGGAATGTCCTTTTACATTTTCTATAATCCAGTTCAGCAATGGTTCCACTCCAGCGTTTATTCTACACTATGCTTCTTGGCCTACTTGCATCGCATGTCGTATACAATTTATATATTAACTGTTAGCATAATTGATTTTTTCATTGTAATTATATTTTAAATTTCATGATTGGTATCATTCAATAATGATGGCCCCCTTTTGGCTGTGAGGGTACCCGTCAGGTGGACCTTGTCCCCTTCCACTCCTTTCGGGTTCGAGGACGACCTCCATAGATTAGCACAAAGAAAGGTCAGCTTGCCTTATGGCTTGAGTTAAGTACTATTCTATACTGAACTCTTTTTTATTACCTTCGTTCTGTTGAAATTTATCATTCGACTTATATATTTGTTTTGTAATGGATGCTAATGTAAACCTGTAATTTCCTTGTAGGGTTTCGACCATGTGTTGGTTCTTATCAAAGGCGAAAAAGGTATTTGAGTTCACTTATAAACTCTTTAAGATTTCAGGCACTTTGAAGGACACAACTTCCATTTATATTTAAAGCAATTTGGTAGTTACATTCAATTTCCTGTAATGGATACAAAAAGAATAGGAGAATTCCCAAAAGCATTCTGGGTTTTCCAGGACGACTTGCTATGTGTAATAACTCCTTAGGAGATTACTTTACAGACCCTTTCCTTATCTAGTTACAATAAAGTAAGGACTGTTGGATAGTTTTATTCTCCATTCTGGTTTCTCTGTACATAAATTTTGGTTATCGGGACTGTCGTCCTAACATGCATATTCAGTATCAAAAGTTTGTATCTTCCTCACTGTAAGGTATGAAAGGATATTTTCTTCCTTATTTTGATTTCGACTTAGCAAGGATATGATTGCAGGTCCGGTTTTACTTAATAAATTTACTGTATACTTCTTCACTAACGGTTTATAAGGATATTACCGTGTGTACATGACTACACCTTTTAATTTCATTTACACTGTAGGTAAATAAATCTTGGACTGTAATACGAATAAATGAGAGGTTTTCATATTCTTTATTTAGTATCTCTTTCAAACAGTTGTAATTACATGTCTAATCGAACAATTGATAAGATAGGAACAAGTTTGTATATATATATTTAATTTCTGTGAAAGACATTCAGAGACTTGATTCTCTGTATATAGAAGTTATATAACCTATATCTATGCATGTATTTTCATGTCTTAGTAGAGGTTACAATGACCAAAAATTTTAATTAGTTAATGGTTGTATAAATACAGATAAGAAGTCATATTTGAGTATAGATTTAAATCTGGCAGGAGTGAAATTAGATATAAGTATGCAAATCTAAATACTCTTCTTCAATTGATGAAATGGCTCTTGAGCCTGCAAGAATTTTCAATAGAAATAGTTCACCCAATAACATATATATTCATAATTGTCTTCCATATAGTCACATAAATCTATCGTGAATTCCTATACCAGTAGAGTTTCATTCTGATTTAGGGTTTTTGGTCTGTACAGGTTGGAAAATAATACAGAACTTGAATACATTGTCTGCATATGAACTTATCCTAGATAAACACTTCCAAAATTCGTATTTGTTTCCGCTTTATTAATTTATACAAGCTAACCCTGCCCTTGCCATTATTTATATAATGTGCAATGGTCTTCCTACATAGTTCGCTACTTACACTTTGTTCCTACCACAAATAGATTAGTGAAGCATTTTATCAGTCCATTAATTATAATAAAATAGCACTATTCCTATAACAGAAAGCTTGTTGTGATACTATAGATGTATTTTTTGATCAACATAATTATTTCCACAAGTAATCTACAACAACTCTATAATTCCATCTAGTACATATGATTGTAAGGTAATCATTTATAACATCAACATATACAATCATTTCAATGGTAAAATTCGATAAGGGAAAATAGAGAAACATATATGGATAAATGTTGGGACAACAAAAGGAACAACCACATTCCTCCCAGCCTTAGAAAAGGGCATTCAAATCACTTGTCTTGTTCATCCCCTATTCTGAACATGAATCCATGAGGGATAACTCAAAAATCGTCCTCAGAAGATGATTTTCAACTTTAGCCAATCTCCTCCTTGCCTCACACTCAGCAAGTAGTGTTCATAACAGCAAGAGTTAATGTCTTCCCCAGTATACTTGGCAGCGTCCTACCTCCTCTCATATTCTATATATGCAAAGTCCTTTTTTCCTAGGTCTTTTCCCCCCTTTGGGAATTTTCACAGCTTTCCAAATCCTTAATTTTTAGGGGCTTCCAATGGCCAAATCCTGGATTTTCAACTTGTAATAATCAGCGCTGAGGTAGCTCCAACATGGTCCCCACTCATGGAGTCATGGTCAGCTGATTTCAACATGGTTGTTCCATTTGTCCTCCAACAATAAATATAAAATATTTTGTTTCATAAAAGTGTCATAATCAAAAAGTTAGTTGGTTCAAATAAGATCTCTTCCCAATAGTCATAATTATTAATTACATTTAACCAAATTTGAAATTCGAAATTTCCATAAATGGCAAAAATTTTCCAATTTCGAATTTACCAAGAATAGAAATAATTTTCCTAAGAAAATTCAAATTCAAAAATAATTTATTTTTGGGGATGTTACAATCAACCTTTTCTAGAAACACCTTCTAATATTCAACCATGTCTCTCACAAAGTAATACTGAAAATGAATATGTTTTATCTTCGAATGATAAGAAGTGTGCTTTGCAAGGAAGAATACACTCTAACTATCACAATCTAATCTCACTACTTGTTGTACCAATAAAATACCTAAACATAATATATGTAACCATACTGCTTCCTTTATTGCATGAGTGGTTTCCATGTATTCAACTTATGTAGTTGAGAGTGACACTACAACCGATCTTGTTCTCATCCAACTGATTACTCCTCCAAATAGGTTAAACACATACCCACTTGTAGATCTTTTGCGATGCAGATCTCCAACCCATTCTACATCAAAAAACCCATGTATGTCCAACACTTTGTCCAATCCTAGTATTCCTTTGTAGAACAATCCATAACTGGTAGTGCCACAAAAATACTTGAAGGCCCTCTTTACTAGTGTCCAATGCTACTTCCCTCATTTTGACATATACCTGCTCAAAACTCCCACTCCATGTGCAATGTCCATTGTAGTAAAAACCATTACATACATAAAATTTCCAACTGCACTGGCATACAGAACATGGGACATGTCCTCTTATTCTTCATGTCTCCTGGGACACTGATATGCAGAGAATTTTACAGCTATAGGAATAAGAACCTTGACCAATTTAATTCCATGCATATTAAACCTCTGCAATATTGTCTCAACATATTTTCTCTAATTCAACCAGAGTTTCCTGTTTGCATGATCACTTTTAATCTCCATTCCCAGAATGANCTGCACTGGCATACAGAACATGGGACATGTCCTCTTATTCTTCATGTCTCCTGGGACACTGATATGCAGAGAATTTTACACCTATAGGAATAATAACCTTGACCAATTTAATTCCATGCATATTAAACCTCTGCAATATTGTCTCAACATATTTTCTCTAATTCAACCAGAGTTTCCTGTTTGCATGATCACTTTTAATCTCCATTCCCAGAATGAAGTTTGCAACAGCGACATCCTTGATGTCAAATTTGGAGAATAGTTGTGATTTCACCTCCTTTATAACATACATGGTATTTCCTACCAAAAACATGTCATCAACATACACCACTACATAGATGAACTGATTACCAATCTTCTTGGAATATACACAGTGATCAACCATGCTTCTAACAAATCCCAATTCAAGTATGTATGTGTTAAATGTTTGGTACCACATCCGAGGTGATTTCTTCATACCATATAGTGGCTTATTTATCTTATATACAAACTCTTTCTTTCCCTTCACTACACAACATTATGGATGCTTCATGTAGATTTCTTCTTCCATATCCCCATGTAGGAATGATATCTTCACATCCATCTATTCCACTTCAAGATCAAAAGAAACAACAATATATAAAAGAAATCGAATAGAATTTAGCTTGGCTATAGGAGAAACAATATCACCAAAGTCAATTCCCTCTACTTGGGCAAAACCTTTTGCTACTAACCGATCTTTGTATTTCTCCACTTCTCCTTCTACATTAAACTTCTTCTTAAACAACCATTTTATACCAATATATTTTCTTCTAGTTGGAAACTCAACTAGATCCCATGCCTCATTCTTATCCAAGGCATCCATTTCTTCAACCATGTCCTTCTTCTAGAGTTTACTATCCTCTGAATTCACTGCTTCCCTGATAGTTCTAGTATAATCATC
Organism: Picea mariana; assembly: GCA_032191745.1. Classification (NCBI taxonomy): domain Eukaryota; kingdom Viridiplantae; phylum Streptophyta; class Pinopsida; order Pinales; family Pinaceae; genus Picea; species Picea mariana. The sequence goes on along the minus strand of JASDQU010102578.1, from coordinate 500,520 downwards.
AGTACTAGAAAAAGAAAAATTAGAATGAAAAATCACGTGGACTATACCTTTTTTCTTTCCTTCTTTCCCTCATCGATCTCCTCAATACTAGGCTATGAGGTTCTTCTTATTTTGATTCATCTTCTTCAGTTCATTCATATTTTGCATGATCCAATTCAAGCTCTATTTTCTCAGGTTCTTCTTTTCTTGGTAAGAATTCTTGTTTGGGAAATATTTCACCTCTATAAAAAAACATCCTGAATGTAAACACTCTTCTTAGTTTCTGGGTTCCAAATCTTATAACCTTTCACACCATATTTATAACCAATAAAGATACACCTTTAAAATTTATTATCCAGATTACTCCTATTTTCCTTTGGAACATGTACATAAGAATCACCACCAAACACTTTGAGATGTTCAAGAGAGGGTTTCTTACCATTCCATACCTCCTCTGGAGTTTTATCATTCAACGTTGATGAGAGTGATATATTGACCAGGTAACATGTTGTACCCAGTTCCTCTGCCCATAATTCATGTCCTAACTCAACACCACTAAGAATGCTCCTTGTTTTTTCCATCAGTGTCCTGACCATTCTTTCTGCAACTCCATTCTGTTGAGGTGTGTATGGAGTAGTCTTCCAATTTTATATACCACACTTCTTACATAATTCTTCGAATTCAATTCCATAGAATTATCCACCATTATCTGTCGCCAATACCTTTATTTTCTTATCTTTTTAATTTTCTACTAGAGCCTTAAACTCTTTAAATTTATCAAATACCTCTGATTTCTTTCTAAGAAAATAAATCCATTTGTTCCTTGAGAAATCATCTACGAATGAAACCTAACACACATATTTACCTAGTGATTGAACAAGAACAGGTCCAAACACATCACGCTATATCAAATCTAGGATCCCCTTTGCTCTTGTAGCACCAGATAGGCATATTACTTGATTTTGTTTACCATATATGCAATGTTCACATAAATCAAAATCCAGAGTGAAATTAGACATACCTTCAACCATACCTTTACAATGGATTTTTTGAAGTCCCTTTTCTCCAATATGCCCCAGTATTTGATGCCACATCATGATCTTCTTTCTAGGGACATTATTTTTCTTTTCTTCTTTATTTCTCTTCTCAGGGAAAATAGAACCGTTACACCCATTAGTATAAGTTCTTCCCAACAACTTGTACATAGTTCCACACCAAAATCCCCTCATCAACACCATTTCTCCTCATACCATCTTCCAGGTTCCGTTTCCAAATACAGTATACACACCTGCATCATCCAACTTTCTTACATATATTAGGCTCCTAGGTAGTTTTGGAATGTACATAACCCCAAGGAGAGTTCTAATCCTTCTATATTTTAGCAAAAAATTAACCCTTCCACGTCCCATGATTTTGGTTTTCGATTCATCTCCTAGGAAGACATCACCACCATCCTATTTTTCATATTCATAAAACCATTCCCTGTCAAGAGTCATATGATATGATGCACTTGAGTCGAACCTACATCACGGTCTTCATGTGTACCTGTAGATGCCATGTAAGCATCACCTCCTTCTTCAGTGGAGGTTTTCTCCTCTATGGAAGAGGCATTATAAGATCCCTTTGGTTTATCAACCTTTTTAGACTTTCAATATTTCTTATAATTCCCTACTTTACCACGCTTCCAACATTTTCTCAAATATTTTCCTAGATACTTAGATCTACTAGTAGATTTAGATCTCCCACCCTAACATCTCCCACCCTAACACTTTCCCTGATTCCTTTCTTGGGTACGACCTCTTACAAATAAATCATATTTTCTATGACCATCCATGCTTTTCCACCTCATCTCTTCAGATAACAAGGATGCAACTACATCCTCATACTTTAATGTAGATTGAGTGGTAATACCAATTTCTACAACCAGATTATCCCAAGAGTCTGGAAAATAACATAACAAAGTAATACACTTATCTTCTATTACAATCGTAATATTAACATAGACAACTTGACTTACCATTGTATTGAAGGCATTTAGATGTTCTATCCCAAAATATCCATCTTCCATCCTAAGATGAAACAATTTCTTTTGAAGAAACAACTTGTTTACTAGGGACTTTTGGTTGATACAAATTCCCTAACTTATGTCATAGTTCCTTGGATATAGATTCTTCCGGGACATTCAACAATGTTGAATCTTCTAGGCATAGTCAAATAGTACTACTTGCTCTTCTATCCAAATTATCCCAATCTTCCTTCGACATACCGGTAGGTTTTTTACTATTAGTTTGTGTACTAGTAGTTTTTGTACTTGTATTCTATATCCCAGTAAATTACGTACCAATAGGCTGTGTACCAGGATTGACAACGATCCATTCTTATTTTTCTACAAGGTCCTCCATATCAATCTTCCATAGCTCAATTTTTTTACCATTGAACTTCTCTATATCAATTCTAGAAGAGCTCGTCGTTCCTATTTCTACACTCGAATCACCACTGCAAAATCTCCCACTGAACCCATGTTTATCATAGACCCAAGATAAACTTGATCTATCAAGATCGAGTTATACCCTAAGCAACAAAGGTATCCCCCTAAAGACAAAAATGAGCTCTAATACCACATGTAAGTTTTAAACATGTTAAGTAAATAAATGCATACAAATTCTTAATAAAAACATAAATTAATCAATGGTTCATACACATACTACACAAATATTTATGTTGGAAACCCTTAACCGAGAGAAAATGAGCCTTCCTTGGTGTCGCACCTTTCAAATCTTCATTGTATGAATTTCTCCATTCACAATACAATATATAAAATATTTTAGGTATTTCGTAGCTACGAAAACCCTAATCCATTAATCCGTGATTAATTTAGAAAACCACTAAAAATACCAAAATCCACTACAATAGAAAAAATCGCCCCAAAACAAATTTCAGGGCACTACCCTAAATCCTATCGGCTACTGCTACCTCCCAGAGCTAAACGATGCGCGTAACCAAGGGGTTTCAAACCTTGACCCCCCAAGAAAGCACCTGACACACATGACACAAAAAGTGAATGAAGTTGGGATCGCCAAGCGCAGTTGTCGAATATGACACGCCCCTACACACACATGCAAAGAATATAACACATACCCAACAACAATCATTCTAACTTATCTGCATGCCATAGTCCCATTCCTAGAAAACAAGCCTCCACCAAGGGAATTATTTCCTAGACTCCCTCTCACTACCAATTTCCTACCAAGCCATACCTGTATGGCTACCATCCACGTTTGGATGTCAATATAACCTATTGGTCACCTTGACATGATCTAGTACTCCCTTAACCAAACTCTATATAACACTTTCATTAGTAATCCTATCTCACCCTCGTAAGTTTATATACAATAGAATTATAAAAAAATTATTTATCATTCTACTGTATCCTCATACTATGCAATCAACCTAATCAACATTTTACTTAGTCTTATTTCATCAGATCATCACTAGCCATATGATATATGAAAAAACCATGTTTTACACCCAATAAAAGACTATAAGGAGCCTATATGTGTTTTATATGCATGTTCAATTTTTTTTTCCATATGCATTCTAACATATCATTGTGCACAGAGCATTTTACCCATGCTTACACTTGCATATGTATTTTGACTATCCTCCTTTTGCATACACATTCATAGGCACGAACTTTGGTTAATAGGCGTATACCATTTTGTTTCTATAACCATGAGCTCATAACTCACCCATATGTTCAATGTTCATGTTATCCACCTCTATTATGAGGACTATCACTCGTCTAAAGGACTCCTTTTTATTTTCCTAAATTGGTTATTCCAGTAACCAATTTTCATTTGTTACAGGTCAAGTAGATTGACATTACGATTTTCCACCAATCCTCTAAACATGAGGAATTGCATAAATATAGTTTATTCTTTTATTTAAGTAGTACTTGATACCACCAAGGATCCTATCATTCCATACCAAATTCCTTTAACCACAAGGAATATCTCCATAAGTTCTTATCCCTTATATGAACAATAATCATCGATGCTTATAGGCATCATTACAATCACTAGTTTATTGATTATTTTTATCCTCAACAACCTGTAATAGGATTTTGTCATTTTAAATAAGATTCAACCATGAATTCTTACCAGTATATTCTCACTCTTGTAGCAACAACTATCAATTTGTCAAGCAACAACAATTCTTCTATTGCACAAAATCCCAAAACAAGATTTTAAATCCACGGTCTTTCTTCTCAAATAATTTGTGCAGATAATAAACACATTTTTAATGCAAAGAAACTTTATCTAAAAATCCTATCCTAGCCTTGAATTATGATTCCCTTCACTGATAGATGGACCATCAAGGACAAGTGTTTGAACTCTTCTCTCATACAACTTTTTAACATATCCAACCCCCTAAGTACTCTTTTCAGAGATGGGGTGGTAAAATTTTGATTTTTTTCAATCACATCAATACCCCTTCTCGAGGAACCATTATCTGCTGCTCATCAAGAGATTTCCAACAACTATAACCCTTGATCCAAATCGATGTCTCGATCAAAGTTATGGCCTCCAAAAGTTCTCAGGACTCCATTAGCTCAAGGAAACCTTACTGCCACCTAAAATCCATGTGGCCACTTAATACCCATGCAATTCAAAGTGGAATTTTCCACCGGAAATGTTAAGTTCACACACCCAATCCTTTTTACTCTATTTGTCCTCATCATAGTTTTACTCCTATGCAGTATCAACACTCCAACACTAAAATTTGTGACAACAATACTGTGTCGAGTTTTCACCATATCCAACCAGCTTTGGCCCAAGCATCCTAGGGCTCTAATTTTGTCAATGATCCTAACTTACGTGGGGGTTAACACCCCTCCCATATAATGTTATCAATATCACAGACATCAAGTTGCTCATCTAAAGAAACTGAGTAAGTCAGTGACACCAACTCATGCTAGTGTTAACTGATCATCCCTTTATTACTTCTAAATTTGATGGTGGGTCCGAAGGCATATCAATAGTTCAGACTCTTTCTTCATCCCACCCTGACCGATGGTCCAGATGACTCCTCTTTATGTATTCGTTGGTGTTTCTTAAAAACTCATAATAGGTACACCATTGAACCCCGATGAAATTATTCTTGTATCAACGACCCAAATTCGTTGACCTATATATTGAAGGACCCAAAATAAAACAAAGGCTATGTGGCCTTTTCTTCTACAACACCCACCATTCCTCATCAACCAATCCACTAGTGACACAAATCACCTCAAAGGACATGCTATCTTCCATATGGGGTGACATGTGGCATCTATAACTCAACACATGCTTCTATCTCAAGAATCCCAAGTCACCTTGACACATGGTACAACTTTAGTTGGACGTGTGGCACCCTTTACACCTAACCACTACTACATCTAACCAAATTTTCCATGGTTTTTCATTGCTATTGCCACATATATCAGTGACACTTTCCATGAAGGATAACAAAAATTTTCGTGGTACTTTTTTCGTCGATGTATCCACGTATTCCTTTTTTGTGGAAACAACGACGAAATCAGACTGCCACGTGTGACCATCTTAAAAAGAGGCATAATTTTTTTCGACGGAAATATCATTGCAATATCGATGAAAAAGAGTGGAAATAGCGATGAACCGTCTGCCAAAGTAAAAACCCCACCATTGGATTGCGACGCAGATGCCATACTTGCGACGATTAAAGTGTGGCATGTAGCAATGAAATATCATCGCAATAGCGACGCACAAGTGTGGCAAAGAAAAACACCTATCAATAGCTTGCGATGGTTAAAGCGTGGAAAGTAGCGATGAAATATCATCGCAACAGAGACGAACATGCGTGGAAGAGAAAAAACACCTATCAATAGCTTGCGATGAAGATGCCATAATTGCGACGATATTATCATCGCTATTGCCACTCCTTCTGTAGTTTTTTTTTTTTTTAAATTGATAGTTTCCCCCTGCTTTCTAAGAAATCTCCCGTCACATCCTTTTGTGTGGATAAGGAAATATCAGTTATGATTTTGAAACATGGTCCTATATGAGGGAATATGCTATCTCATTTTCCAACATTAAATAGGCAATTTCAAGAATATCAACAAGTTTTTTCTATTTAACTATCACTAGAGAATCATTGAGAGCATCATTAAGTTTTTGCATTTCTGTATTCAGAAATTGACTTTAAACAAAATAAAATACTAATTTCATTAAGATTTATGTCGTTGGATTCTGAACAAAAAAACAATTTCGTAGAACAATTAGACAATGCCCAATTTTCCATGTCGATTTTGAAGTGGGTGTGGGAACATCTCAACTCCAAATTCTCACACCTACCAATGTTCTCACCATCCATTCAAATTTTCCATGTCAATTTTGAAGTAGGTGTGGAAGTATATCAGCTCCAAATTATCACAACTACCAACTTTCTTGCCATCCATTTGAAGAACCGTGGCAAATTTGGTCATCCAACTTGAATATAGCTAGTTTGGGAAAGCTTGATGAAGTAGCACGATACTTCTATCTGGTGACACATAGTGACATGTGAACGGTAGATTTGTTAATTTGAAGCACAATTATAAGTCTCTCGAGTCATGTTCCTTGCAAATATAGATGGATACAATGTGTCATTGTAAGGGCATCAATGTCCGTCTTTCCCAAAACACATGTTACAATGTACTATAAACAATGCAAAGTGAAGGAACCTTGAAGCGGGATAGACTTAGGGAAGCATGACATTGAGAAGCCAATAAACCTATGAAAGTGTGAGAAGGAATATAAAACTTACGAATTAATTCAAAGGCATATGGAACTTACGATTTAATTCTCCAATGTTGTAGAGCCATAATATATTTTTGTACATGAATACTATCATTATTTTTTACAATTTTCATTACTTGTTGAAAGACAATCTACAAATTAAGTTAATTAGATATTCAATTATTTTTGAACTTTATCACCAGTATCAAGAGGTTAATAACATGTGCTCATTTCTCAAGGGACTTTTGGAGACATTGTGGGACAATATTGGATGACATAGACCTAATTTTCAAGACAATGAAGATGAACATACACAACTACAACAAAGAGCTAATTTGGGTTATCATTTTTGAGAGAGCCAAATGTTATGTACATTTTATTATTGTGTGCATTTAAGCGTAAATCCATTAAAAAAACATCAAATTAAAACATAGTCAAAGAGTTATTTGTTCCTTCATTAAATCAAATGCTACAAATTTGCAATGTGGATTGGAGAACTCGTTTGTAGGATTCATAGGTACCAACATAATCAAGAAAAAACAATCATAGATAGGGCCATATTTATCTATCAATTGTATCTCATATTGACTTCGAATAAAATATATGATATCCAACCTCCTCACAGTGGGGAAATTGCTTAAACAAGCTATGCATGTCGATGGGTAGGAACAAACAAAATTTCCACAAGAGTCCCATCTAGTATCTAAAATATTGTTAACTTAGATGCAAGTTGAAGGTATATGGGTCAAAGATGGATGTAATGAATCACTCATTCCATTCCATATTTTTCTATGCCACTCGGAGACAACGCTCCAATTTCTATTGAACCTTTATTCACTAGTCCAGATGAGTCTCTTGCACCTTATGCTTTGTCTCCAAGATAAAATGATTCAACATATCGGATTGAATAAAGTTAACACACTATGTGAGAACAAAATTTTTACGAAATGTTCTCTTTTAATAAGATCACAAGCTCAAAATGAAGGGTTGAGACACTATATTAATAAATTCATGTATAGAGTTTTTTTCCTTGTGAATGGTGCATATCCCTCTATAATTCTCATCAAATGTAGGGATATTTACAATTGAATGAGGATTTGGAAGTGGGTGATTGGTTTCGGTCCAAAGATTATATGGCTATTAGAGTTTATGGCATAGAATTAAAACCATGTAGATTACTATTATTTCTAAACCCGGGGATATTTTCCTTAGATATGTTAGATAAATGTTCAACATAATATGAATTACATTTTCATCCCAAGCATCACAAGATTTATTTACCACTACCTTTCAAACTTGTATTTTATGTAATTGATACCTCAAAGGTAATTAAAAATATAAAAAATATTCTAAGATCATATGGCTTTGAGGAAGATTATTCATGAATATATGATATTTATAATATTATCTTAGACAAAAGGGAATGTTTTGGGTTCAAAGCCTATATCTATGAGGAAAGTCTAGATACATAAAAAAATAAAATTAAAATTAGTTGGTAGGAGGATAAGCATATTCACTAAAGGCCAAAGCAACAATCAAGGAAAGAAGTTGAACATGTCATGCCAATAACTCAAGAAAACCATAACAATAATCGTAACCATGAATTCAACATACAATGGTAGAACAAAATCATTTATAAACAGTCAAGGTGGCATGTCTAATTGCCAAGAACAAATAACAATGATGGCTACATCATGTTTCTAAAAATAAAATTCAAAATGCTCATGGGCATATCCTTGGACTTCTCTAGAYGAGCTTAAAGTGAAACCCAAAATAYAAGACACTGAATTAGCATCTCTATATTGCACTGTATTTACATATGAGATGTCGGATCAAGAATATATGGTTACAATGCTTGGAGTCTTGGAAGAATTAGATATTTGGAACATAATTGTAACACACCCACTATCATAATTTAAAAATTTTGGGTTAATCTCCCCCTTAAAAAGGAACATCTCCAGATGCCTTCATTAGCGAAGTGCCAATTCCTGGTTCAATATCAGGATTCAGGGTTTCTAATGTCAAAACTCATTCACCCCACGACTCACGATCCTCCGAATCCCGATGCGCTCCTTACGCATTAACTCCCCAGGCCAAGCCTGTGGTTCACTGCCTTTACAACCGTGGTCTTACCTTCTGTACGGGGCTACTACTATCGGAGGTTCAGGACTTCCGTTGCCGTAATTCATGAGTCCTCAGAACTTCCAATTCTCCGATCCCCGATACACCCCTAACACATTAGCCCTCTATGCTATACACTAGTCCATGTGACCACTTACCATAAGACCACCGCCGTATAACCTCCCATCGGGATTTCGGCGTTTGTGATGACACAAA
>JASDQU010102578.1:450848-464757 GCA_032191745.1 Picea mariana | reverse complement strand
AGAGATGGTGAGGGGAACTAGAAATGGTTGAAATGAACCCCACCAAACCAATACCTTACTGGATTTAATTGCTCAAACCTAGAACAGTCTTCTGACAAAGAAATGAATTACCAGTCATGTTGGTAGTTGGAAAATCCCTCCTCAAGAGTTAATGAGGAGAAGGGGCAGAGTACCCATATGCAAGAATTTCAGACCTAACCATGAGATGGGGATTCATACCCACACAATATTTCTTAGGAAGGAAAGAAAGGAAAGGATTAGATGGGTAGAGGAAGATCTGCACGAGAGAGAGAGGAGTCAAAAAACCAATATCCAAAAAGAGAGAAGAGTGCTTGCATCTCTCTCGTTCAAGGGAGAACTGGGAAACAAACTCATTCTAGGTGCAAGAAGATGTTGGAAACGTCTTAAATCCAATATGATAAATGGGACTGAAGAGAAGACGATTGACTATGGAAGTACTCATTGCGTGCTCCCCCTTGCTAGTTACAAAGAAAATTGTTTGCTAAGTTCTTGTGGGAGGAGGAGAGTAACCTAGATCCCTAACTATCATTGAAAAAGAAGAAAGAATATCTCTTAGAGCATCATGGTCTAGCTAGGGGGTGGCCAATGGTAAATCCATTCAGGAGTGGTTGTGCCTACGTTTGGGTGGAAACATGTAACCCTTTCAGTAGTCGCTTCACAATTCCTAGTTTTTGATAAGTATTTTCATACTCTGTGTACTATAATGGAAGTAATGGTTGAATGCCTTTGTTTATGGTTAAATTTTACAGTGTTTGATAAATCATTAGAAATTATTATTATTCTTCTGTAAAATTATGTATTTACATGGTCTTTGGTTACCTTTTCTTAGTAGTAGGAGAACTATCAAACATGGGTCTTTAAAAAAATTTGAGAACAAGTCTACGATCTTTGTATTTGTTGAGAAACCCTTAGAGAAATATTACCAATGAATGATTTTGTAATATAGGAGTTGGGACATACTTCAAAGGTCACTAAGTTCAAACTTTGTGGAAGGAGGGTGCCTCCTTAAAACCCTTCACCTGTTTGACTGAGGGCTCATGTCCACAATTTTTACCAAATCGTGGCTAAGTGTTGAGCATGAAACCTCGAGGTTTTTCCAAGATTTCATATGACCAAGGTATGGGAACCCCGCACTAGGCCTGGAAGGAGATAATATTTTTTGGCTTCAAAACTTCCATAGTTCAGAGATCCAGGGTGTTATGGCCTTACCACTTTCAAATCGACTGAAGGAAACTTGTTGTTACGGTTACCCACATGGTTGAATGACATATGGAGGGTTCCCTAACCATGGAATATGAACCTACCCCACCGATAAATATTGATCCACTTATTGGTTCCGAAGTCATGCAAGCCATAGATCTGAGGGTTATCGAGATCTTCCCTAACCGTTGGATCTACACCGTAGTCAGTCTGATGTTGACCATTTTGGGAGAACAAGGATGTCATGACACCAAATCTTGCAATGCCGAAGTTGTGAATTAACGTGAACCATGGATCTTAGAATTCCATTGAGAACCCCTCTTAGCCGTTTGATCAACCAGTGGAGGGACTCACGTACAACACTTCAACGAAGTCCTATTTCAGGATAATAATGTTTTCATGACGCAAAAACCACCGAATGACGAAGCTACCAATTAACAGAAACCATAGTTCTAGGGGTGCTTTAGGATCCTTCATAGCCATTGTATCCACATTGCGGTTAGTTCAACATTGACCACTTTTGGATAAAAGGGGTGGTAAGCGAGTGGAACCTTTGAATGATGAACTTGTGAAGTGACAGAAGCTGTAGATATGAGGACCTTGCATGGACATTCCTAACTATCGAATCTATATTGTTCTCAGCCTGACGCTAACCACTTTAGGAGCAAGGAAGAAGTCACACTTAAAGTAGGAAATGTTCCTTTAGAGATAAACATAACTTCAATAAGCATGACATGGTGTTTCAATAAATTCCCACAAGGTTTCATTTTTCATGAGATCTCTCAACATGGCATTAAAGTTACACCATGTAGTATCCATACCAACATAAGGCCCTATAGATACCCTTATGATCAAACGAGAGAGATTGAAAGTATGGCATGAGACATGTTGGATGCAAGGATAATTCAACTAGGATAGAGTGCACTGCCCACTCCATTATTCATATTATTATCTTCATTGACTCCTATTAGTACATATTCTTCCTTTCTCTTCTCTCATTTGTTTACTTAGGGTTCATGTGTGTGTGTGTGTGTGTGTGGTTAATATTTAGTACTAATAAATTATTTTAGTTGTATTGGTCAATGTAAGAATGAAAAAAAAGTTTTTCCCACAGTCTATGATTCATAGTTTGTTAAAACAAATGATGCTTGTCTACGAAAAATGAAATTCTATCCTTTCTAGATGATTGTGAACTTTAACTTGTATAAAGCCTACTTTAAAAAACATGTAAAAACCCTTACCTTATCATTTTCCTTTCGCTAGATCCATTATCCCATACAACTTGATAAGATTTGTCCACGAGATGCATTTCCATCACCAATACCTGCATGAATCATAAAAGACAAATTCTTTATATGAGTAAATAATATCTAAGCAAATAAACAAGCATTTAGTTATGTAAAATACTCTAGAAAAACTTAAGTGGTTGCATACCTTAATGATCTTATATTTGTTTCAAGAATAGTTTATTCACTACTGAACAAGGCCAACCACATGAAGGTGGAACCTAATATGACCCCTCCCCCCCCTCACATCGCTCTCAATTCCCCATACCCAACAAATGATTTTGTTTATATAGAAAACATATAGACATCCATGCATAACTAGGATAGTAATCAAAACATATGAACATATAAACATTGAATCATAATGTTTTAATACATATAAACAATGTTTCATACTTGCAACATCGATAAACATCCAAATACAAGTCATGAATTTATACATCTAATTTTTATTTGATTTATGTTTTTTTACATTAATGAAATTGACAATTGGGTATCATAATCATCCTTTGACATTGTATTTCTTGCGCCCTGTCCTTGTATTGTTTGTGTTTCCATGTGCTCATGTACCATACTTTTGGTACATCACTAAGAAGGGAGTTGAGGCATCTATGCAGGGGCGTGAATTGTAACAATGAAAATGATCATATCGATATTCTTAAATATAATTGAAATAACTAATTCAGTATTTTGATTACCATTACAGTATTTCTCTTTACCTATCTGTGTAGCTGTGATAGTTGCTGCATTAATTTCTTGTCCAATAGGTTCCTCTCGCAGTTCACCCTCTTAAGCTACATGCTCTTCCATTTAAAGAATATAATCTATAAGTATAAGTCATGAAATAAATATCTACAATCACAGTAAATATTTCTAATTCTGAAGCATACATACCGGAATGCATACTCTGTTCCCCACTATCATTGGACATGTGCACCCTTGTATGATGTGTTGTCTGTTGAATGTCACTAGATTCACTGCTGCAGTTGCACTCTTGCTTGAAAACAAACATAAATACTTAGTTAAGGGTGATATAATAAAATATGAATAGACTTTACAAGCATGCTACTGCGGTTTCCTTATTAATTTTATTTATCCGCGTGGCTGGGGATATCAAAGTCTGCCCAAAGATTTTCCTATATTCAATTAAACTTTTAAAACTATTATTCTAACCAAGATTTAGGTCCTCCTCGGTGGCAGTAGTGTTAAACATATTTAACTACAATGCATAACACCATTAAAATTACCAATAACAAAAACATATATTTTTTCACTACTGTTAAATAAATATTAACCACAGTTAATCATTTAATTCTTACAATTTGGGATTTTAGTTTTCCATAGCAACCCTGGCCTAGTTTATGATACACATGATTTTCCATTCTAGCCTTGGTTTTTTTGGAGGTGTCAGGTAGCCTATATATGAAATTTTTGAAAAAAAAATAGATATCGGAATTGTTACTTAAAACAAGAAAGAAAAACATAAATGTGCATATTTAACTCATAATATGACATGTGTTGTACCTTTCTTGACTAGCTCATGGATGCATTCCTTGGTTTTTAAACAAGTTCTCATTTTCATCCTCTATCAGGGTCTTCCACTCTTTCTTCGAAACCATGGGAGGGCGCTCATGCTTGAGGTCTAACTGCAATTTATCCCTATATTGGGCCTTGGTATATTTTAAATTCTCGTTGGCTAACTTTGTAACCACTTTACTGTTGAACATATTGCCGAACAAGTTTAGCATGTGGTCTATCAATTCATCTTTATTTTTGTTATTTTGGCCATTCCACCGTGTGCAAATGGTGGGGCCAAACAACTCCAATTCTTTTTCATTCAAATTTTTGTAGAAATTATTGTTTCCTACATAAACGTGTTATCTGTGAATTTATAATAATCTCAACAAATGTCCATTTCAATTTCATGATAAAAATGAATCAATTAATTAACAAATACCTGCAATATTCTGAATCTTGATCGGAACACTTGTGTCATCCACCAAAAAGGTGATACCTACTGATCCAATGCTTTTAATTCATTATGATCCATGTATAATAGCTTCCTCTCCATCTACAATGCGTTCCTCTTTCGAGTCATGTGGAGTCCCAGGCTCAGACTCATAATGCTTTGCTGTGTCATGTCGGTCAACATCATTTTGCTCATCAATGGATTCGAGGAGAAACTCATGAGGGTAAAAAAGCCTCACTTGTACTTTTCTATGTCGACCTTTTTGTTGCATTGGAGCATTACTACTACCTATAGCAGTTGCAGGATTGACAGGTTCTCGGGGCATGGGGTTTAAAAACTCCTACAAATGGAAAAATTTACTTTATGAGATCATATAGAAAATATAAAACAAAAAAATGGATATGAAATTGTCATAGTTGATAAAAATATGTGAAGATGCCACTTACCCAAAAATTAGTTATTAGATTTTGTAGCTTTGCAATTCTTGCCCTTTCCCTGTGTGTCGGGGATATTTTGCGAAACAAACCTAAATATTCTATGTTTTCCTTCTTCAAGGCCTTCACGACAGTTTCTAATGGGTCAGTGGAATAAAATATTTTTTCCTCATCAAGATCCTCAGCGGGTGGCTTCCCACATTGACCATGCCACAATACATTGATGAATAAAATTAATGAGATGAACTTTAACATTTGAGAAATTTAGTTATTATAGTCATAATTTATTATTGTGTTTAGCATTTACCTGTTGAGGCAAAACGAGTGCCTTTCCACGGTCACCTTGGATAGATGTAGTGGGTGATTTTCCATGGTCACCCTGGATAGAAGTTGACACAATAAATAAATCAAAAAAAGTTATGTAATTCACATGTAACATTAAAAAAATGAAATATTGCAGTAATATCGGAAAATAAATAATGAAATTTCAGAAATTCAGTTTTTGTAGTCATAAGTTGTTACTATATTTAACATTTACCTATCGAGGCACAACGGGTGCATTTCCACGGTCACCCTGAACAGATGCAGTGGGTGATTTTCCACTATCACCCTGGACAGAAGTTCACACAATAAAGAAATCAACAAAAGTTATGAAATTCAATTGTAACATTAAAAAAATGAAATATTACAGTAATATCAGAAAATAAATAATGAAATTTCAGAAATTTAGTTGTTGTAGTCATAAGTTGTTACTATATTAAACATTTACTTGTTGAGGCACAGTGGGTGCATTTCCACAGTCACCTTGGACATATGTAGCGGGCGATTTTCCACGGTCACCCTGGACAGAAGTTGACACAAAAGGTGACTACAAAAAGTTGTAATGTTAAGGAGAACAAAAGCTATGAAATTCACCTGTAACATTAAAAAAATGAAATATTACAGTAATATCAGAAAATAAATAATGAAATTTTAGAAATTTAGTTGTTGTAGTCATAAGTTGTTACTATATTTAACATTTACCTACTGAGGCAAAGTGGGTGCATTTCCATGGTCAACCTGGACAGATGTAGCGTGCGATTTCTCATGGTCACCATGAACAGATGTTGACACAACAAATTAATCAACAAGAGTTATGAAAGTAATTGTAACATTTAAAAAATGAAATATTGCAACAATATCAGAAAATAAATAATGAAAAATTAAATATGTGGAGTAAAAAATTGAACTATTGCACCGATAAATTATAAGAATGATTGATCAAAGGTTGAGTTGAATGGTATGTAATATATTTACCCCCATAGCTGCACCACCTCCATCTATTCAATTTTAAATTGTAATCGGTCAAAAACTCTTCACCGCAAACTATTGTTTTTGTTGCACATACAAATAAATGTTTTCCTTCGCATCCCTCAAATATGCCATTCGATTTCTTAGTTGTTTCCACTGGTCATGTACTATTTATAAAGCCTGCAATTTTTCCTATAGATTTTGGCCTTCCATCAATATACATAGTTTCCCCTTTATTTTGATTATTATCTACTAGTTGTATATAATCTGCGGCAACTCCGTATCTCCGCATACTTCACATATATGGGACCAACATCAACCAACGATTATATTTGTATAATGGTCCAATATTCTCCATCAATTCAGTTACATTTCCATAGCCAACCTTTATGCCATCCATGGAAAATAACCCCAATCCATGTAAGGACGAAGGAGCAATGTGATACATCCTCCCACTGATGAAGAAATATGTGTCCAATTTAGGTAGCTCTTTAGGTGCCCATCATTGCACTAGATGTCTATACCTCAAGGGAAACTCAATGTCACCTATTCTCTCAGCATCATAATTACATGACCCTCCATTTGCAATAAAAAATTGCATGCATATACAAAATGTTTTCCTTACCTTTTCAGATCTAGTTGATCTAGAACCGATAGATCTATTACAACACATCTCACTTTCAACCTCTATTAGTATATCTTGATAATCACTTGAGGAAGATAGATTCGAGAGATATCTATTTGGTGGTACCTACACTCGTTAAAACAAGAAGATAAGTTATTGTGCGAATATAAGTTTGCGGTACAAACACTCAAAAAAATGAGAAGATAAGTTAGCGAGAAAATATTTAGGGAACCCATGTTTTGCTTGGAGAATATACTTGATTCTATTGTATGTAAAAAACTTATTGGGGTCCTTGTTTACTTGATTCATATCATACTTGGCATCCCATCATTTTTATCTTGGTATGTTTTGTGGTGTGAGTCTTCTCTTTTATAGTTTCATATAGTTGCATAGTTGCATAAGTTGCATATAGTTTCATATAGTTGCATATAGTTGCACAGTTGCATATAGTTGCATATAGTTGCATAAGTTTGATATAGTTTCATATAGTTGCATAGTTGCATATAGTTGCATATAGTTTCATAGTTGCATATAGTTGCATAGTTGCATATAGTTGCATATAGTTGCATCTTTTCATAAAGTTGCATATAGTTGCATAGTTGCATATAGTTTCATAAGTTGCATATAGTTGCATATAGTTGCATAGTTGCATATAGTTGCATATAGTTTCATAAATTGCATATAGTTGCATATAGTTGCATATAGTTTCATAAATTTCATATAGTTGCATATAGTTGCATATAGTTCCATAGTTGCATAGTTATAAGTTGCATTGTTGCATAAGTTGCATAGTTTCATATAGTTGCATATAGTTGGATAAGTTGGATACTTGCATAAATTTGCATAAGTTGCATAAAGTTGCGTAAGTTGCATAGTTGCATGTTTCATAAATTTGCGTAGTTGCATAAACTTGCATAAGTTGCATAGTTGAATAACTTGCATGGTTGCATAAGTTGCATAAGTTGCATAAGTTGCATAAGTTCCATAGTTGCATAAAATTGCATATAGTTGCATAGTTGCATAAGTTCCATGTTTCATAAAGTTGCATGTTGCATAAAGTTGCATAAATTTCGCAAGAGGAGCGCCCAAAGGCAAGCCGTGTTGGCAAGAGGAGATCCCAACCAACAAAAATGAAAGATCCCAAACCTAATTTAGGGAGGACAAACTACTATTTATAAAGGAGGCTAGAACCTTATTTGCACACTCACTCATGTGCTCTGCAATAAGAGGAAAGAGTTCACAAGTCTTGGAGGAGCAGCTACTGCAACTGGGGGTGGAATCAAGGAGGGTTTTGGTGTATCTCTTGGTATCTCTTGGTTAAGTGGTGCACTACTCTTACTAGTGAAGGAGTAGATGAGGATATTCTATTCGGTATTTGGTCTATCTATATTGAGGAATTTTTTGTTGGGTTTTCTTCCCCATGAGGGTTTCCCAGGATAGTTTGTGTGTCTCTATTTTTTTGATGATTGTCTCTCTTGCAGTGATCTTATTTATGCAGCTAATGTGCTAAATGATTATAATAATAAAGAAGAATCATAATTGCTAGTTGTATAAGTAAAACTTTCACAATAGTTGACTACTCAAGCCCATATAAAAGACATCTTGTGTTTATAACTTCAGATCATATGAGAAAGTATAAGAATTCATTGGTCCTAGGGTACATTTCATAGGCTATTGATCTAAGGGAAATAAACCCTAGTGATTCTGATGGACCACTATATAGTAGGATTTCAAGGCCCATCTTACAACTTATGTGGTTTATTTTGTGCCCTAAGAGATTAACACCTACATAAACCATATGTAGTCAAGTCATGTGTCACAAAGATACATATTTGGTGCGATTGACACGTTGATGCCATAGCATGTTGGTGTCAAAGATAAATAAGTAGTAGATATTTGACCCAACACTATATAGGTAATAAGAGAACCATATATATAAATGAAGAATTACTAGGAGTGGGATCTCCATTGAGTAAGGAGCAACAGGATAATGCAATAAATGAAAACTATCTCAATGTGGTAAATGAGAAAAATTAGATAAACATTGAGCATTATGAGATTTAAAATTACCTAGAGAAATACCAACTACATCACACTTTATTTTTTACTAGATTCTCAGGATATGTGATTTTTTGATAGAATCTTATTTCAAATATGGGCGTCATGAATATTGATCCAACGCACATGAAGTGTGATAAAGTGGAGTTACTTGGTGAATGAAATGATTTTTTTGCGTGTCTTCATGATTATCGACAGGGTGTGTAGTATAAAAATACTATACTCTTACTCACCCAAAAAACATATTGTGTCATTGTCATATTCCCAAGGAGAGATATCCAAGACAATTATGCCACTTTGGATGTTGTCCTTTGAAATGTTTATGTTTCCAAGAGCACTATTTTACGGCATCCACTAGAGATAAAACATCTCCACTTTACACCTTCAACTAAAACATCTTTTCAAAGGGGTTCATATCTTAATTTCTACAAGCATAGTGTCATTGTAGATTCACTAAAAGTAGTTTTAAGCAGAAAATATGGACAGTGAGTGTGATCTAAGCACACATAAAAATTAATTTCTTTGCAAAAAATATCTTATGAAATCCCAAACAAAATTTACAAGCATGAATTTATTCCTTACTAGAAAATACATTTACTACTTCAAAGCATGAAAATCTAGTTGGAATTTCCATGGGCCCTATATCAGAACCCCACTCTATTAATTTGGTGCGAAGTCCTACACTATTAAATCATTCATAGTTAATTTTGATTATTTTGTGTTAAGAATATATAATTTTTGGCCTAAGGAGAGATCACAAGAATACAATTTTAAATGTAAGGATACTATCACCTATAAGGATATGAATTCTTCATGCTTGTTGATTCACGAGGAGATTGCTTAGTCTGCATTACATTCTTTAATATTTTAATGAAATATGGGAGAAGTATGAGGTAAATGTAAGTGGATAGAAACCATTATAATGTTCAATGTTAGGATTTACAATCTCAAGCAATCATTTTCTACTTTACAGTAAAAATTAGTGAGTATTCTCTCAAGTATGAGGTAGATCAAAAAATATGAGGGGTGCCTTACAACTTGGAGGCAGATGGATGTTTGGTTGCAATTTCAAGGAAAAGTTGTAAACTTTTCACAAGAGACTAAGGATGTTATGGATAAAATGGTTTCAGGATAGTCATACATATATTATCCACTATACAATTCCACAGCCACTCAAGGTTCTTGGAAAGAGGGAATGTATGACAAACCTGAACTCTCCCATAGATTAAAAACAATTACATTAAAACCCTTTCAAATTTATTAAAAAAAATTACATTAAAACCCTTTCAAATTTTCTTCGTCCCTTGCTTAAAATGTCTTGGTGTAGGCCAAACTCAAGTGGGCAGGGGGTTTTGAAAAAAGTCCTACGATTTGGCCACAAAATTGTGTCCAAAGAACATGTTGGTTTTGTCTCTTCGTCCCTTACTTAAAATGTCTTGGTGTAGGCCAAACTCAAGTGGGCAGGGGGTTTTGACAAAAGTCCTATGATTTTGGCCCCAAAATCGTGTCCAAAGAACATGTTGGGTTTGTCTCTTCATCCCTTTCTTAAAATGTATTAGTGCATGCCAAACTCAAGTGGGCAGGGGATTTTGACAGAATTCCTAAGATTTTGGCCCCAAAATCATGTCCAAAGAACATGTTGGTTTTGTCTCAATAACAATGATGAATTAGTGGGTTCAATCCCAGGCATAAACAAACCATTTTGACATAAAAAATAACCCTAGAAAAATCAAAATGCAAAGGATCTCACTGACTTTTGTAGCATTGTTGGTGGGCTCGTGTTCTCACAGAGGTTCTCACCAGTAATCTCTCGTGCTATGGGATAGGGACTCCATGATGGTGAGCTAGTGTTGTTCCCTTTTGGTTGAGGTTGTCTCTATCACCATTAATTTCTTGCGCTATGGAATAGGGCCTCCTTAATGGTGGGCTTGCATTATCACCTTCTTTTCTTGGGAAGTATCAAATGAATATCTTCACAGTTTCTTGACCTTGAGTTGTCTCCCTGTTGCAATTTCAAGTGGGCTCAAATATCTTCGCACACTTTGTTTGTCTCTTTCTTTTGGTTTTGTTACATTTTTTTTTTGTTATTTATTATTATATGTTATGTTTTACATAAAATATATTATATAATAATATAACATATATATTATTAAATTAAATTTATAAATTGAATTAAATTAATTTTATTATTGGATTAAATTTATTCAAATTTTATAAAATCAAAATTATTCCCTTTTACCATTAGATTTTACTATATGTTTTTTTGTCTCATCCCACAAACTTATTTTGTCCTCCAAACACTAAGATGTGGTTTTACAAATAATGAAATTTAATTATGATAAAACAAATTTCTAACCTATCTTCCTTTCTACCTTAGATGGTCTATTATTGTGGAGAGTAAATTATTTTTTGAAGAGGAGTTTATTTGTCACATATAAATACTTTTCTATGTTGGACTACTCTCTCTTTAGTCACATTTCCTCAGTATAGATATAAAACCTTCTAGGATTTTTAGTGCTTAGGTATGGTTCCCCATTTTTTCCTCTCCTCTTCCCTTTGGTCCTTAGTCATGGGTTTGGCTTTATTAGACAATTTAAGGTTCTTGTTTTAGGTATTCTCTTACTCTATGGGACCAATTTGTGACTCCCTTTATTGACATAACCCCTATATCGTAATCCCTATATAAGTTGACCCATATAAGACGATGATGATGATGATGACAATGATCATGTGGAGGATGAGGGGGACAATGACAACGTTGACTATGGTGATGACAATGACGATGATGACCAAAATGATGATGATGAAAAGGATGACGACGATGATGATGATTATGACAACAATGGCAATGGTGATGATAGGAGGAGGAAGAGGATGATTGTTAAGAACCTGAATATATATACAAATATAATCACCACAAATACTGAATACAGAATAGATCCACAGAGCAAGATAGAAGAAACCACACTTTATTGTTACCAAAACCTTGAAGTAGGGAAACACCACAAAATGGATCCTATTATGGAAGGGATCCTCTCCTGTTCACTTGCCTCTTCAAGGGGGTATCCTCCTATTGAGATGCAACTCACAATACAATAATTCTCTTTATATCCCATTACATTGCTTGAACACCTTTATATAGTGTTACCGTCACCTAAGAACATTCTAGAGGAGGAATCTTATAGAATTAGAACCTTCTAAGAAGTACTCTTACATTTATGATATCTAACTACTCATTTATTATATCTAACTACAATAGTGGGCCTTATTTAATAATATAGTGGACCTAGTCCACCTTACATTGAATGGCCTCCTCTGTTATCATTATGGGCCCTCTGGGCCTCCCCACTACCACTTTAGCTACCTAAAATTCCACCCCCCTTATGAAAGTGTTTTCCTCAATGCTTGATGTACAACCATATACCAGGGTCCCATGGATAAGTGTGGACCATAGTGCTGAAGTAGACTAGAGAACTAGGTTCCCATGGATAAGTGTGAACAATAGTGATGAAGTAGACTAGATAAACAAGGTCCCATTGAGAAATCAAAGCCACCATGATGAAGTAGTCCAACTGCCATTGTAAGCCAGGGTCCCATGTCCAAGTGATCATGTGAACTCCACATGGAAAATATTGGCACCCAATAACCAATTGAAAATGATGATCCCAATAATGACACCTATCATGTGGATCCAAATAAGAATATCTATCCACATAGTGGGAAAGGGTCAAAGATGAATCTGGAAGGAACCATACCATTGTAGAATATGCAGGCTAGACATTGATAATCATAACTAGCTCATGATCTGGGACATTGATGTTCTCTAAAGAAGGTGGATTAGAGTCATCAAATAAAATATGGAAGTGGTTATCATCCAAGAAATGACAACTATCCATATACCAATCATCACAATCGGACTCAAAATCATACCAAACATATATTTCTTTATTATATTCATCCCTGATGGCCTCCATAAGAAATCTCTCCTACATGTTATCCAATGAATCTTGAATACTATGAAAACTATAATTGAGTCTATCTGTGAGGCCATCTACAAAGTCATCCAATGTTTCATTCAATGTAGCATACAATCAGGCTTTGAATTCTTCATTCATATGTAGAATTTCTTTGAGGGTTTGAGAGGAAATAACCATTGGAAACACCACATTAAATATACCAAAAGAAAGCTCTTAAAATAATTTATTCAATGAAATTGATCTGGTAACAATATGAGCACCCTATGAAAATTTATGAACTCTACAGTTCCTCCACCGTCATGAAAAAACTCAAAAAATAGAACAATAAGTTACGATAGAAAATGGTGGCTTTTTCCGGAAAAACACTGAAAAACTACGAAATTTAAACTGCTCATAAATTCACTTCCTGGACTTTGTTTCGGCTGATTGTCTTTTGAAATTGGGTATTTTTCGGAGAGGAATTCAATACCCAATTTGTTTCTCCAAATTCAGCTCATAAATCTTCATATATGAACCCGAAGTGCACCGCCCTTTTTTTCCCTAGAAAATTTCTGCAAAAGGAGCAAAACTTTATTCCCTTCTCTGGCCAAGGAAAGTGATTTGATACAAATTGTTAAGGACCTAAATAGATCTACAAATATAATCACCACAAATAATGAATACACAATAGATACATAGATCAAGATAGAATAAACCACACTTTATTATTACCAAACCCTGGAGGTATGGAAACACTATACAATGGATCCTATTATGGAAGGGATCCTCAAATGTTCACTTGCCTCTTTGAGGGGGCATCCTCCTATTGAGATACAACTCACAAGACAATAATTCTCTTCATATCCCATTACATTGCTTGAACACATTTATATAGTGTTACCATCACCTAAGAACATTCTAGAGGAGGAATATTCTAGAAGTAGAACCTTCTAAGAAGTACTCTTACATTTATTATATCTAACTACTCATTTATTATATCTAACTACCATAGTGGGACCTATTTAATAATATAGTGTACCTATTCCACCTTACATTGAATGGCCTCCACT